>SJYA01002035.1:338933-480708 GCA_006410615.1 Neotragus moschatus
AATATGCTGTCTAGGTTGGTCATAGCTTTTCTTCAAAGGAGCAAGTGTCTTTAAATTTCATGGCTGCAGTCACCATCTGCAGTGATTTTGGAGCCCAAGAAAATAAAGTCTGTCACTGTTTCCATTGTTTCCTCATCTCTTTGCTATGAAGCAATGGGATCGGATACCATAATCTTCATTTTCTGAATGTTGAGTTTTAAGCCAGCTTTTTCACTCTCCTCTTTCAGTTTCATCAAGAGGCTTTTTAGTTCTTTTTCACTTTCTGCCATAAGGGTGGTGTCATCTGCATATCTGAGGTTATTGATACTATTATCACTATAATATCATTGCCATAGCACATACAAATTTACATATATAGGCTATACCTATATACATATACATCTACATACACAGCATATAAGTAGCTACATTTATAGCACATACATCTAGATATATGCATATACTTTATATTTCTTTATGTCCTTCCACTAGATGATAAAGCTCAGAAGGGAAGGGTTTTTTGATTACTGTTGTTTTGTCTCTCTCTTTTTTTTTTTTGTATTTTCTGTTCAGTGATGTAACCTCAGCACCTAGCTCACAATAGGCAAGGGTTCCCCAGCCCCATGTGGAAGAGGTACATGGGCCTTCCTTCTCTCTCTCCCTCATTTAAAACATTTTTTTTTAATTGCAAAATGAATTGCAAATACAGAAAACCAAATAAGTAGAGCTTAATTAGCTATTTTTAAGTGTCTGCCTTTGTAACGGCCACTCAGCTCATGAAATAGCGCTTTGCAGGGCATTTCAAGAGTGCATCCATGTCTCCTGTTCCAGTCATGATCCTCTCTCCCACTCCTGGTTAATCACTTCCTATTTTTTTGTAGTTTTAGCATCCAGTTTTAGACACTATAGTTCTGTCTTTCCCATTTTTTGCTAAATTTTACGTATCTTGTAAGTCTTTATAAAAAATTTACAGGTGCTCTCTTTACCTCTTTCTTTACAATTTATTACATATTATTTATTAAGGAGTATATGCCTTTGGCACTTTCCTCAGAGGCAAAGAATCTACCTGCCAGTACAAGGGACGTGGGTGGAGAAGATGCCCTGGAGAAGGAAATGGCAACCCACTTCTTGCCTGGGAAATCCCACGGACAGAGGAGCCTGGCAGGCTACAGTCCATGGGGTTGCAAAGAGTCAAACACAACCTAGTCACTAAACAACAAGAACAAAATGTGCCTCTGATCTCACTATTTGGATTTTAATTTTTAAAAGTTTACTTTATTGAATATAGTTAACTCAGTGACTCAGTTTGAATCACTTTGAAGAGTGTGTGTGTGTGTATATATATATATATATATATATATATATATATACACACACATTCTTTTATATTCAGATGTGTATAAGAGACAGCCTCCAGAACACCCAGTTTCCAGCTCTCCCCCTGCCGCTCTCAGCCTTCATCTCAGTCCTCTGTCACGACCGGGAAAAGAGCTTCAGGAGGTGGCTCAGATGTCAGCATCCCCTCTGGGAAAGCTGCCCTGATTCCCCCGCCTCATCGCAGGCTTGCGCTATCATCAGTCATTGCACGCCGCTGCAGTTGNCTTTCCACTATGGTTTATCACAGGTATTGAATATAGTTCGCTGTGCTATACAGTAGGACCTTGTTGTTTATTCTGGATTTTACTTTTGTGAATTCATCCAATATCTTCTGTCCCCTGTGATTTGTGCAAACTAAGAACCCAGTTCAAAGGCCTGGCCAGACCTAGGTTTGATCCCTTTGATGAGACTATCGACTTGTGTTCTTCCATCAAGAGACAGACTTGTTTGTCCTTTCTGTGTTGTCAGCTACTAGGTCAATTAATTCACTGAAAGTTGGGAAATGGTGATATTTTAATTCTGTAATTTCTTTAAATTGTATCAGCTTGAATAATTTTATGAGTTTCCATTCACCTGATCGTGCAGTTCATGCAGGAAAAACAGAAAAAATAATTGTTTCTTTTTCCCTTTTCAGTGGTTTCCAATGTATGTGTGTGTTAGCTCCTCGGTCATGTTCTACACTTTGCGACCCTATGGCCTGGAGCAGGCTCCTTGTCCATGGAATTCTCCAGGCAAGAATACTGGAGTGGCTCACCATGCCTTTCTCCAGGGAATCTTTCCGACCCAAGGATCGAACTCAGGTCTTGCATTGCTGGTGGTTTCCTTACCACTGAGCCACCAGGGAAGCCTAAGTATTACAAACCAATTCCCCACCATCCACCAAAGGTTATCAACCCTTAAAAACGTCATTATAAACTCATAAAGTTTAAAATATTTGCTGGTATTTGATTGACTGTTTTAACAGTTATCTACAACACAGCTCTAATTATTCCATCTTGGGACAGTAGAAGTTTCTTCAATGTGGCTTCTGAGTTCTTTAGAGGTGACTATCAAGCATGATGACTTTGTAGCATTCTATTAGGACAAGAGGTTTCAGCCTGCATGTTTACTGTCCCAGCCCTAGCATCACACATATCTCCAAAATTAAAAACAACAACTGTGATATGTTACTTCAAGTTCACAATCTGGCCCCTAATTATGCTTATACCTACTGGGTTGGATATTCTTTCTAGGACTTCCCACACTTATAGCACCAATCCAGGATACCATCTTCTTTTTGGTTGTCATGTCTCCTTAAGCTTTTCTTGCTGTGAAAGTTTCTCATACTTCCTTTGTTTTAAATGACCTTGACTGTTGGGAGAAGTACTGGTCAGGTATTTTATAGAATGTCTTTCAACTGCAGTATGTCTGATGTTTCCTCATGATTAGACAATGGGTTTTGGGAAGGAAGACCACAGAGTTTGTGTGTATTTTCATTTGGCCACCTAATGTGAAGAGCTGATTCATTAGAAAAGACCCTGATACTGGGAAAGATTGAAGGCAAAAGGAGAAGGGGGCAACAGAGAATGAGATGGTTAGAAAGCATCACTGACTCACTGCACATGAATTTGCGTAGACTCCAAGAGTCAGTACCTGATCTGCTATAGTCCTTGGGGTTGCAAAGAGTTGGACACAAATTAGCATCTGAACAACTCATCACAGCTCATCAACATGGCTGATCCCTGTTGAGTTTAACCATTATCGGCTGGCTGAGGTATACTGCCCTATTTTTCCTCCATCTACACTGTCCTTCTTGGCAGGAAGTCACTTTCAGCATAGCCACACTTTGAGGAGTAGAGGGTAAAACTGCACCTCATCAAGGACACAGTAACTACATAAATTATTTGGACTTTTCCCCATGGGAAATTTATTTATTCTTCATCTTTTCCTTATTCACACAACCATTTATTGATATCAGTGTGAACCCACAGATATTTATCTTACATTTTGGGTTATTGTTGTTGTTCAGCCACCCAGTTCTTTGCAGTCCCATGGACAGCAGCATGCCAGGCCTCTCTGTCCCTCACCATCTCCTAAACTTTGCCCAAGTTCATGTCCATTGCATTGGTGATGCCATGTGGTCATCTCATCCTCTGATGTCCTCTTCTCCTTCTGTCCTCAATCTTTGGGTTATTACCCAATACTATTTTATTTATTTTCTTGCTCGAGTTGTTCCAACTCTGGTACTTAGGAGCTCTTCCTATGTCCCTTTGATATACTTCCATCACTGTGTGTTTTAATACTTCCTAATTTTCTGGCCCTAAACGATGTTCCAGGCTCATCTTGTATATTTACTACTCCAGATTTAGAATCAGCAGCTCTCCAAGAGGCTCTGGTTCCCTGCATTGGATATCAATATTAGAAATCAGGATCAGCGTTGTGCCCATCACTTGATGTGCTATCACTGCTGAGGCATCATTGCTGCTGGATGTTCTCTGCTGACACAGCAAGGACACTGGTCATGGCAACCCACTCCTGAAGAATTCCACAGAGTCTGGCGGGCTACAGTCCATGGGGTCTCAAAGAGTCGGACACGACCGAAGTGGCTTAGCATACATTCTAATCTGTGTCTATAAACATATCTGTGTCTTTGCAGACATCCTATATCTAACTGTATCTATATGCTCAGTCACTCAGCAGGGTCCATCTCTCTGCAGCGCCCTGGACTGTAGCCCACCAGGCTCCTTTGTCCATTGAATTTTCCAGCCAAGAATACTGGAGTGGGTTGCCATTTCCTGCTCCAGGGCATCTTCCCGACCAAAGGATTGATTGAATGTGTCTCTTGAGTCTCCTGTATTGGCAGGTGAATTTTTTACCACTAATGCCATGTGGTACGCCCTAAAGGCACATACTCTAGTCAGCTTAACAAATACATGCTAACATCTCCTACTCTAAGCCTTTACCATACGGATCATTCTAGCCTTTTCTCTTTGTGACCTCTTCTGGACCAACAATGAGAAACCTGACTCCCACAGTCCATTAACTTACAGTGCTCATAAACCGTGGCTCAAGTTGTTCACACATATGTCCATGAGAAACACCTTTATCAGCTAAAGTACAGTGCTATGGCACAGTTCTTCTCATGCTTAGTTCTAGAGCCCATGAATCCCCAAAACTACTTAGGAAACCCCCTAAGCTACTTAAGGAACCCCTGTCTTTTCTCCGTACCCCCTTCAGTAAGGTTGCTTCACACTTTTTAAATACAGGTATAATCTTTTATCATAGTCTTATTTCATCATGGGGTCCCCTGAACTCCTAAATAATTTTTTTTTAAAGTTTCATACATTAAGGTCATTCTTTGGGCTGTAAAGTTTATGGGATTTGACAGATTCATAGTGTCATATATACACTGTTACAGTATCATAGTGAATAGTGTCACCACCCTAAAAACATCTGGGCTTCATCTATGCAATAATGCTCTTCCTCCTTACTCTCCAAATAATATGCTCTCTTCTTTTGCATGCTGTCTTATTTTAAATGAGCATCTTATATGATTTCACTTTGTTTCCTTTCTTAGTATATAATTTTAATTGTAAAAAAAATTTTTTTTTAATATTTGCTCTAGAGTCTACAATGGTTTACCTTCAAATTGGACTTCCCTGGTGGCTTAGTGGTAAAGAATCTGCCTGCTAATTCAGGAGACACAGATTTGATCCCTGGGTTAGGAAGATTCCCTGGAGAAGGAAATGACAACCCACTCTAGTATTCTTGCCTGGGAAATCCCACAGACAGAGGAGCCTCGTGGGCTACAGTCCAGGGGGTCACAAAGAGTCGGACACCACTTAGTGACTAAACGACACCACCAGCAACAACTTTCAAATTATACTGTAGCACTTCATGTGCGACGCTGGTACCTTAAAGCTTTCCCAGTTCCTCCCTCACATGCCTTACCGTGCTGCAGTCATTGATTTTGCTCATCTATATTTATAACCACTAAATACATTGTTAACACTGTCACTTTAAACAGGTATCTTTTAGATCAATTAATAGGAAAATATTTTAACCTCATTTATTTCTCTTCTGATGCTCTGCCTTTCTCTGTGTAGATCAAATTTCTGACCTACATCATTTTCCCTACATCATTTTCCTTCTGATTGAAAAACTTTCCTTTTTTCTTTTTTTAAAAAAAGCTTTAAAAAATATTTCTTCCAGGAAGGTCATATAGAAATGCACATTTTGTTTGTCTGATAAAATCTTCTATTCTCTTTCACTTTTGAAGCATATAGAATTCTAGGTGGGTGACTTTTTCTTTCAATACTTTAAGTATTTTATTTTTCATTCTCTTCATGCCTGCATGGTTTCAGCCAAGAAGTGTGATGTATTTCTTCCTGTTCTTCTGTAGGTAAGTAGTAACTCCCCTATCCTCACCACTCCGGCCTTCTATGAAGACTTTTTCTTTGTGAATCTTCAGTTTTCTGCAATTTGAATATGACATACTTAAATGTGCTACTTATTTATTTGGTTATTTATTTATCGTGTTTATCTTGTCTAGTGTTCTCTAAGCTTCCTGGTTCTGTGATTTGGTGTCTGTCGTTAACTTAAGAAAATCTTCAGCCGTTACTACTTCAAAGACTTTTCCCGCTCAGATCTTCTTTCATCTCTTTCTGGTATTCCAATGATGCATAAGTTACACTTTTTGGAATTGTCCCAAAGTTCTTGGACGCTTTGATCTTTATTATTTTTTTTTCATTTCATTTTTCTGTTTGCTTTGCAATTTGGGAAGTTTCTACTGACCTATATTCAAGCTCACTGATTTTTTCCTTGGCCTTGTTGAATCTACTGATGAGTCCATCAAAGACATTCATTATTTCTGTTATGGTGTTTTTGAGTTCTAGTGAGTTTGTTTTTGACTTTTTCTTAGAACTTCTATTGCTTCTTGAACCATGTCTACTTTTCCCATTTGAACCCTTGGCATGTAGCAATAGTTATTTCAAGTTCTCTTTCTGATAATTTCAACAGACTCTGTCATACCTGAGTCTGGTTCTGATGATTGCTTTGTCTCTTCTTCCCTTTTGGTATGCCTTGAAATTTTCTGTTGAAAACTGGTCATTTTGTTTCACTGTTCACTGAGGTGAACAGACCTTCCCTGTGAGGATTCATTAATGTATTCATCAGGTTAAGGGGTGGGCCATGTTGAGTATCTATAGGTACCAGTGGCTCCAGATTCTTCTCGTTTCCTTGTGTTTGTCTCTTCTCTTGAACTGAGCTCCTCTAAGTATTCACTGGGCTTCCCTGGTGGCTCTGACAGTAAAGAATTCGCCTGCAGCACAGGAGACCCAGGCTTGATCCCTGGGTTGGGAAGGTCCCTTGAGGAAGGGAATGGCAGCCCAGTCCAGTATTCTTGCCTGGAGAAGCCCACTTATCAGAAAGAGCCTGGGTCTCACAGTTCTTTCAGTCCTAATCCTCGAATAATATACTGGATTCCTGATGTGGTGATAAAATGTGGGGGATAGGGCTCTGCCAATCCTTTAAATCTCCTTTTTGATTTTAAAAACATTCTTCCTTTCCACCTTCTATTTCTCTTAAGGCATTATGTGCTGCATTTGTGTGGCTTATGTTTCCTCATATTAAATCTTCATTTCTGAAATGTACCTTTTATTTCCTTTTTGAGCACTCATTCCAAATTTTAAGTTTTTTTTTCTAATTCCGATTTATGTTGTTATAGGCTGCTTTGATCACATTAAGGGTTTCAACTGGTAGGTTAAAATTTTGGTATCTATTGTAAGCATGTCTTTTGCAGTGTTGTTGCCAATAAGGATATCAATCTATTTTTACTTTATTATTGCAGTATAGCTAAAGAGTGACTCATTGGAAAAGACCCTGATGCTGGGAGGAACTAGGGGCAGGAGGAGAAGGGAATGACAGAGGATGAGATGGCTGGATGGCATCACCGACTCGATGCACATGAGTTTGGGTGAACTCTGGGAGCTGGTGATGGACAGGGAGGCCTGGTGTGCTGTGATTCATGGGATCACAAAGAGTTGGACACGACTGAGCTACTGAATTGAACTGAACTGATAGCTGATTTACAATGTTGTGTTAATTACTGCTGTAGAGCAAAGTGCTAATCTACTTTTAATTCTTTTTCTTATAATAGCTTCGTATGGGATTGCCGCCAATACATTTTGTTGCTAATTTTTGTTCTACACAAATTTTGCTAATTACACAAAAATTAGCAACAAAATGTATTGGTGGCAATCCCATATGAAGCTATTATAAGAAAAAAAGAATTTATAAAGAAGTATGGGTTGGGATAGTTATTGTTATGTTGCTTTTAATTCCATACAGTTTTCTTGTCTTTAAAAAAAGATTTATTTTATTTTGGCTGCGCTTGGTCTTTGTTGCTGCACGTGGTCTTCCTCTGGTTGCAGTGATCAGGGTCTATTCAGGGTCTATTCTTTGTCACGGAACATAGGCTTCTCATTGCAGTGGCTTCTTGTAGAAGATCACAGGCTTCAAGTGCACGAGCTTCAGTAGTTGCAATATGTGGGCTCAGTGGTTGTGGCTCGTGGGTTCTAGAGTATAGGCTCAGTGGTTGTGGCACACAGGTTTAGTTGCTCCATTGCACATAGAATCTTCCTGGACTGGGGATCAAACCTGTGTCCCTTGCATTGCAAGGTGGATTCTTAACCACTGAGCCACCGGGGAAGCCCTCATAGAGCTTCCTTTAGCTGTTTCCGTATAGCATTCAAAATTTAATGGCTAGATTTCTTTTCCATTTTCACTTGGACCATCCCTTTTCTTCTACACTTTAGCCCTTACTGTGAGTAATTTTAATCCTATTCACACAGGGCCCTGTCCTGAGAGGGAGATTTGGTTGGTCAGTTTTAGGAGCTCACAGTGTCTGATTGTTGTAGCTCTCTGAACTTTAACTGTAAATCTACACGCTCACCTGATGTTGCATTGGGCAAACCCCTTCCCATTTTCAATTGCTTCTGCAGTTTGGTCCATGGCACTTTCCCGTGGATATCTGTTGGCAATACTGGGACTCCTCTCTTCCTAGATCTGACAGATATCTGCTTGTTTCTTTCCAATTCCTTCCACACAGATACTGATATCACACCAGTCTTGGGGCTCTTGGGAGACTGTCATTTCCATTTTGAAATTTATGGGTTTATCACATTAATTCTGTTTGTTGCAAATATGGTCCTTGAGTTTTTTGGTTTTGCTATCCAGTTGCTCAGATACGTGGGAATTCTGAGAAATTCAGAAACATATAATTTCAGAGATGTACCACCATTTTCCCGGAATTCCCTTTCTCCTTTGTTGTTGTTCAATTGCCAAGTCATGTCCGACTCTTTTGACCCCATGGACTGCAGCACACCAGGCTCCTCTGCCTTCTACTATCTCCTGGAATTTGCTCAAATTCATATCCATTGAGTCGGTGATGCCATCTAACCATCTCATCCTCCACTGCCCCCTTTTCCTTTTGCCTTCAATCTTTCCCAGCATCAGGGTCTTTTCCAATGAGTTGACTCTTCGCATCAAGTGGTCAAAGATGATTCAGCTTCAGCATCAGTCATTCCAATGAATATTCAGGGTTTATTTCCTAGAAGACTGACTGGTTTGGTTCTTTCTCCTTCAGTTCAGTTCAGTCGCTCAGTCGTGTCCAATTCTGCAATCCCATGAATCGCAGCAAGCCAGGCCTCCCTGTCCATCACCAGCTCCCAGAGTTCACCCAAACTCATGTGCATTGAGTTGGTGATGCCATTCAGCCATCTCATCCTTTGTAGTCCCCTTCTCCTCCTGCCCCCAATCCCTCTTTTTCCTTATATCCCTGCTAATCAGGAAAAGGTCAAGCATAGCCATGCCCTTGAGTCAAACATCTTTCTTTCACAGAATCATGCTACAACCTTCCTCAAAAACCTTCACAGGGTCTCCTTGCTCCCAGATTCAATTATAAAATTCCTTAACATAGCATGTTGACATTGAATTCCTCCCTATTTAGCCATAGCTCCCATCAAATCCTTGTACAAATGCTTTACTCTAGAGTCTTCCACTTAGGCACTGTGCTACCGACACGAGGTCGTTCACATCCCTGGGCTTTTTCCTGCACTGTTTTCTAAACTGGGAACACCCTTTCACTCTTTTTCCCGCATCCTGCTCAGCTCAAAACATCAACCCTTCTGCCAACTTTCTTTAAACCACCTAGGCAGGATGAATCACTGATTTTGGCACAAAGTAGTTAAGTATTTAAAAGCACAGACTGTCTCTGTTCAAATCCAGCTCCATCACTATATGGATGGGGATCAGNTTTTTCCCGCATCCTGCTCAGCTCAAAACATCAACCCTTCTGCCAACTTTCTTTAAACCACCTAGGCAGGATGAATCACTGATTTTGGCACAAAGCAGTTAAGTATTTAAAAGCACAGACTGTCTCTGTTCAAATCCAGCTCCATCACTATATGGATGGGGATCAGAATGCTGCCTCACTTATTGGTTATTTTTGAGTCTTTATTGAGATAGTCTGTGTGAAGGATTTAGCACATAATAGATGCTCAGTAACTGGAAGGCATTATTAATGTCTCTCTTTCTCACTAAATTACATCTTAGAAGATGCAGACTTCCTCCTGCAAAATGATACCATCTTGAGGGGCCAGAGAGTTGCATTGCCTGTACTAGACATTTAACTAATATTTGTTGATGTTATTTTTAACCAAGCAACATGGGGAAACTCCTGGCAAGTTTAGGGGGAAGGGAATTTATCTGAAAAGACAGGCAAGTCTTACCTTCTAGTACAGGAGATAGCAAAAAACATGGCCACTGGATGAATCTAGAACTAGATTCAAATGCTGGCTCTTGCACCTGTAACCTCTATGGTGCAAGTCTGTGTTTAATAGTGTTAAGACTGCAGGTTGTGGAANGAGGCATCCATATGTTAATAAATCTTTGTGGGCATTACCTCCATCCCTCCCACCAGCCTTCCAGTGAGAGCCCAGGGGTGAATACGATCTCCTTTATAGCAAAAGGGAGCCGATTTCCTTTACAGCAAAAGGGAATGGGAGAGGGACTTTGCATGAACTTATAAATCAGTTCTCCTCCTTCCTCTGAACTCACATCATCTGAACAAAACAGCAGAGCACACATCCATATACGTAGCAAATCAAATCCACATGGACTTTCTTCATGAGTAAACGTTAAGTCATTCAAGGATCTTGCTCTTGGGGACACAAGGAAATTTTTGACCATAGAGTCCTTCTGCCTCACTTTTTCATGAAAACTATTGAAAAATAAATTCATGGAGTCTTAGAACAGAAAATGGCCAAGAAAATCTCCAGCAAGGGTAGTCCTTTCATTTCGTACAACAGAAACCAAGACTGATGGACCAATATGCTCGATTGCCCTTCTGTTGTCTGCTCGAGGTGGCCCTGGGGAATGGTGCTAACTTTATTTTGATTATCCAGAGTAGTCAGTAATTTCATTGTCCACCCTTAAAAGCTTCTGGAAGGTCAGCACTGAATGTGTACATACTTGTCTTAGTCCTGCCTAGTTTCCTGAACTGTCTTTGAGTCACTAAACTGAGGGATAATCCAATTCCTTCAGAAGGAAGAAAGGATTTTTTAAAACTGAAAAAGATCTTAAAAGTTAGCCTACAACCAAGGCCCTCTTCTTGTCTTAATGCCAGAGAGATCTAGTAACTCACCATAGATCACGTAGCACACAACATTTTGAGGGGTGGGAACAGAAAGCTAAGTCTGACTTTGTAATGTCTTTGATCCCCAATTTGAATTTCACCATGATTTTATGAAGGAAGCCAGTAAATAGAGTTCTCATGCTCTATGTCCCTAATACTAACAGAAGACTTGCTTGGGTCAATCAAACCATGAAATTAGTCAAACTTGCTGTTGGTATGGGAGTCCAGTCCCTGGTAACATGATTTTTATTCTCTTGCCTACTCCTTGGTGTGGTCTAGGTTTTAGACTGAACTTGCTGCTTGGTGTCATGGCTGTGATTTGGAGAGTGGGAATGACCTGCAGTTAGTGAACCCCATGGTGCAGGCACCAGTGCAGCTCAGAAACTGCACATTCATTGCTGTCAGAGGGTGATGTTTTTTCTGCTCACTGGTGCTGAGTCCTCTGCCTGCTTGCTGACAACCTGCTCCATACCTAGAGGTGAACATGTCCCTGAAAAATCATGCGGCATCTCCACTCTTGATAAAATGATAGAAAAGTCATGATACTGACAGTTTTCCAAAGCACTACCTAAGAACAGGGCACCATCAGAGAGGCCCGCACATATCAGCTTGAAAATAAAAGTTAGCCACAAAGCAGTTTATTCAAAGAACGATAAATGTCTGAATTCTTTCTAACAATTAGTTGCACAAGATCTAATTATTCTTTGTTGACTGATTTCAAACGAACTTGGTTATAGAGATTTGATAATGAGATTTTAAAAACAACAATAATAATTTTTCTTGTATATAATCCCCCATAATGGCAGAAAGCAAAGAGGAACTAAAGAGCCTCTTGATGAAGGTAAAAGAGGTGAGCGAAAAAGCTGGCTTAAAACTCAACATTCAAAAAACTAAGATCATGGCATCCAGTCCCATCACTTCATGGCAAATAGATGGGAAAAAATGGAAACAGTGACAAAATTTATTTTCTTGGGCTCCCAAATCACTGTGGACAATGACTGCAGCCATTAAATTAAAAGACCCTTGCTCCTTGGAAAAAAAGCTATGGTAAACCTAAACAGCATATTAAAAAACAGAGACATCACTTTGCTGACAAAGGTCCATGTAGTCAAAGCTATGGTTTTTCCAGTAGTCATGTACAGTTGAGAGAGCTGGGCCATAAAGAAGGCTGAGTGCTAAAGAATTGATGCGTTGAAACTGGCGCTAAAGAAGACTCCTGAGAGTTCCCTGGATCTCAAGGAAATGAAACTAGTCAATCCTAAAGGAAACCAACCCTTGAATATTCATTGGAAGGACTGATGCAGGAAGCTCCAATACTTTGGCCACCTGATGTGAAAAGCCAACTCACTGGAAAAGACCCTGATGCTGGGAAGATCAGGGGCAAGAGGAGAAGGGGTCAGCACAGGATGAGATAGTTGAATGGCATCACTGACTCAGTGAACATGAGTTTGAGCAAGCTTATTTTCTTCAGATGGCAAGTTGGTTGGTGATAAAGTAGGAGGACTTACTTGGCCCCCAGATCCTCCTCTCTGTCAGTGTTTCACAGTGAACAAAGCCAATTCCTTTTAACCTCAGTTTTCTTATCTGTCAAATGGGGGAATGAACATAATTCATAGGTTTTGCGAAGCTGTTCTATTTTACTGTATTTTGTTATGCTAGAATTTAATAACTTCTATCTTTTCATGTTTGAACTCCAGTGCTTAGCACAGGTCACAGAAAGGAAGAAACTTATAAGATTTGTGAAGATGATACCAATTAAATATAAAATATTGGTTTCATAATGGAGTGCATTGTTACTTTGGAAATGCAAAGGAGACAAAACTGTGGAAAGAACATCCCTAATTGGCTTAGAATGAGAGGGTGCTGAGACTGAGTGGTGATTCATTTCACTTCCTCTTGACTTGTGAAGATCTGAGCGCTCTGGTTCACAGCTATATTAAGTTACACGTATTCTCCTTCCTGCCATACTTAGACTCTTTATCTGGCCTCCTCTATGTCCTCACTTGGCCCCACTTACTCTTTTATGTCTTAGTGGTGAGCATGGCATACTTTAGAGCTAGACTACCAGGATTTGAATCCCAGCTTCAATGCTTATGAGCAATGTAACCTTGGACAAATTTACCAAGTTTTCCATGTCACAGTTTCCTCACCCAGAAAAGGGGGACAATAATAAAAGCTATCTTGTGTGGGTTGCCGGGAGGATGAAATGAGTCGATATATGTAAAGTGCTTAGAGTCATGCATATAGCACATGGTAACCTTACATAATTATTTACTATAATCAACGAATTATACATACTTTATTGCTATACAGTAAGTCCCCTACATACAAGTGAGTTCCTTTCCAAGAGCGCCTAAGTCCAGTTTGTTCATAAGTCCAACAAAGTTAACCTAGGTAACTAACATAATCGGCTATATAGTAAGGAGAAGGCAATGGCACCCCACTCCAGTGCTCTTGCCTGGAAAATCCTATGGACGCAGGAGCCTGGTGGGCTGCAGTCCATGGGATCGCTAAGAGTCGGACACAACTGAGAGAGTTCACTTTCACTTTTCACTTTCCTGCATTGGAGAAGGAAATGGCAAGCCAGCTGTATAGTTTTATACTGTAATAAGCTGATAGTACTTCTCACAAAAATAGCATGTAAAAACCAAACACACACCGAAAATAAAGAATACATTTTCAATCTTCAGTACCTTGAAAAGTACAACAGCTGGCATACAGGGGCTGGCATCGAGTGAACAGACAACAAGAGTTACTGATTGGAGGAGAAAGAGGAGGTGGGGGGGATGGTGGAGCTGAAGGGTCATCAGGAGTAGGAGACAGAGGGCAGGCTGCAAGTTCACTCCCCCGACACTGAAGAACACACATTTGCCTCTTNAGAAAATAAAGAATACATTTTCAATCTTCACTACCTTGAAAAGTACAACAGCTGGCATACAGGGGCTGGCATCGAGTGAACAGACAACAAGAGTTACTGACTGGAGGAGAGAGAGGAGGTGGGGGATGGTGGAGCTGAAGGGTCGTCAGGAGTAGGAGACAGAGGGCAGGCTGCAAGTTCACTCCCCCGACACTGAAGAACACACATTTGCCTCTTTGAAAGTTCTCAACATAAACACTCCTATGTAAGGGACTTACTGCACTTGTTGCATTTTCCAACAAGTGTTGCTTTCTAGAATGCTGTCTTCCATTTTTCTGTGCAAACTTGTACCTTGTACTCAGTAGGGTGCCCCAAAATGTTGCCGACTGATGGGTCCATCATGTTAGAAAGGATTCTTCTAAGGGGAATTACAATCTCCTCTGCGATCTTTTGTCTTAGAAAAAGACTTTTGTCTTTACTCCTTCTTTTGCCTCCTATAAGATCTTTCGCCAAAGGGGTAGAATTCTCCCTTCTCTGGGCACCTTTGGAAAAGGTGTCCTATAATTCACTGAGTCCTTGATCTATAAGAGGACTTGGCCATTGCATACGTTAAAAAGGAAGAACTTGAGAATCAGAGGTGGGAAAGAACTAGTCAAAGTCAGTCAGGTGGTTGGTGGCAAAGTTCTGACAACAAGCCACATCTCCTGGCTTCTAGTGGAGTTTTTGCTCCACTACACCACTGTCTTTGGACAGGAAATGTCCTGAGACAGTAACTGAGCTAACTGTAAATGGGATTAATACCCATTAAAAAGGCCATAATACTTGGAACAAATTACAGATGCTTCCTTTGAGAGCTTAGATTAGAAGTTTGATTATAGGTAGCCCTTTGTATAATCAAAATTCAAATCCAAGCTCTCAAAGGAAGCATTTGTAATTTGTTCCAAGTATTATGGCCTTTGTATCCAGGTGTTCCACACCAGCAGATTCAACCAACCACAAATCAAAAATATCTGTGGAAAAAAAAACATTCCAGAAAGTCCCCCAAAGCAAAACTTGAATTTGCTACTCACTGGCAATTATTTACATAGTATTTACACTTTATCTGCAACTATTAGCATAGCATTTGAATTTTAAGTAAATTAGAGATGATTTGAAGTATATGAGAGAATGTGTGTAGATTATGTGCAAATACTATGTCATTGTATGATCTTGGTACCTATGGTCCTGAAATCAGTGCCCTGCAGTAGAAAGGGACAACTGTACTATTGTTTTTCAATGTGTAGGGATTTTGTTGATTCAGGAAAGGGTCAGTTCAGAAAAGGGCCAAAATCTAGTGTAACAAATTGAATAATAATAAGTAGGCAATATGCTAAGAGCTTCTTGTGGATGATCTCATTTAATTATCATGGCAACACTTTTAAGAAGACCGTATTTATCATATTCCCATTTTGCAGATAATGAAACTGAAAATTAGAATTATTGAGCAACACAAGCAGGACCTCACGGATTGTAAAGAGGGAATCCAGACTGTTTGACCCCAAAGTTCAAGGTCTAAAGAAAGTGAAGTAACTTAGTCATATCCGACTCTTTGCGACCCCATGGACTGTAGCCCACCAGGCTCCTCCTTCCATGGAATTTTCTAGGTAAGAGTACTGAAGTGGGTTGTCATTTCTTTCTCCAGGGGATCTCCCCGACCCAGGGATCGAATCTAGGTCTCCCACATTGTGGGCAGACACTTTACCGTCTGAGCCACCAGGGAATCCCATATTATGTCAGGGGAGTGTGCAATTTCCTTTTCCTTGGTTTTGTCTCATCACAACACAAATTTGAAGCGGTGGACCAGCATTACAGCCCTCGGATAGACCATGTCACAGCTCTTGGACAGATCAGTGTTACAGCTCCGTGTTACAGCTCAGTTTTATTTAGAAAATAAAGAAAAATACATCCTTGAGGCGTGAGGGCTTGAAGACCCAAAAGACATGAAGAGAAGAGAGAGAGAGCGAGCGAGAGAGGCAGAGAGAGAGAGGCAGAGAGAGACCAAGAGAGACCGAGAGAGACACAGAGCGAGAGAGAGACCCTGGCCCTTTGGCTCCTCTTACTATAAGTTTTTTCTCCTCCCCTGGGCTTGCCCTATGTGAACTGGGCTAGCCAGGAGTGCTGTCTGTTCTACCTGAGGTGAGGTCCTCACTCCTGTCCTCGGACCATCCTTTGTTCTATTTTCGGGGGCTTTTCCCTTCCTTGTCTTTTAGCCACCTTTCCTGGCCTCCCTTTTCCTGTTCTAACTACCTAACATTTATCTGCTGAGACTTTGCTGTTTTTAAGATAAAATCATCTTCACAAGATGAATGATCATATTTCAGTGATGTGGTTTACAATACAAAGAAAGAAAATATATTAAAAATTTGAGTCTATGTAAATCTTCATTAGACTGAATGTGAAGCATGATCTGGGCAAAGAATGGACCTTAAAACACTTCATGAATCAGTCTAATACATTGGCACTGCTGCATTTTCGTGATTGATTTATAGATTATCCTCACAAAGCAAAGCAAAATAAAGAACCCTTTTCCTAAGGCCTAAATGGGTGAGTGAATAACAGGGAAGAAAATAAAAGATACAGTGGATTTTATTAAATGCAACAGAATAAGAGGGACCATCACCTCAAATAATTTAAAAAATGTTTTAAAAAAGAAAATTTCCTACTTGATTTGATTAGGTTGGAACTTGAGTTCCTTCCAAGGAAGTAGAGCAGGGAAAATTTGTGTTCCATTTTGTTCACTGTCTGTGGATGTTGGCCCTGCATTCTCTTGAAAGACATATTCATAAATGAACTCAGAGCCATCAGAACCTATGACTTCCTAGATCTTTCATAAGGAAGCTTAGAACTGAAGTGTGATCACACAAGGAAAAGCCCATTCTGTATTCTTCATCTACAGAGATGTGACTAGGGAAGTTAGCTTGCAGAGATGATGGACAGAGTTTCTCGTTTTTATGTTTCTTTGCCTGACCCAGGCCTGGAAAATCATCCTAGGTGGGTCAGAGGGAAATCACGCAACTCTGCTAGATTCTCTAAGTTGTTGTTGTAGTTGCTATTCAGTTGCTGAGTTTTGTTTGACTCTTTGTGACCCCACGGACTGCAGGACACCAGGCTTCCCTGTCCTCTACTATCTCCTGGAGTTTGCTCAACCTCATGTCCACTGAGTCGGTGATACCATCCAACCATCTGATTCTCTGTCGTCCCATTCTCCTTTTCTTCCTGCCCCCAGTCTTGCCCAGAATTAGAGTCTTTTCCAGTGAGTGGGCTCTTTGCATCAGGTGACCAAAGTATGGGAGCTTCAGATTCAGTATCAGTCCTTCCAGTGAATACTCAGAGTTGATTTTCTTTAGGACTGACTGATTTGATCTCCTTGCTATTGAAGGGACTCTTCAGAGTCTTCTCCAGCACCACAGTTCAGAAGCATCAATTCTTCAGCATTCAGCCTTCTTTATGGCCCAACTCTCTCATCTGTACATGACTGCTGGAAAAAACATAGTTTTGAATATATAGACCACTTTCACATCTGAAAAGTGATGTCTCTGCTTTTAATGTGCCATCAAGTTTTGCCATAGCTTTTATTCCAAGGAGCAGTTTTAACTATGAGCCAAAAGGTATTTACTAAATTCTTACATTTCTACAAGATGTAGCTGCTTCTGCTGCTGCTGCATTGCTTCAGTCATGTCTGACTCTGTGCGACCCCATAGACGGAAGCCCAAGAGGCTCCTCTGTCCCTGGGATTCTCCAGGCAAGAATACTGGAGTGGGTTGCCATTTCCTTCTCCAATGCATGAAAGTGAAAAGTGAAAGTGAAGTCACTCAGTCGTGTCCGATTCTTAGCGACTCCATGTACTATAGCCTACCAGGCTCCTCCATCCATGGGATTCTTCAGGCAAGAGTACTGGAGTGAGTGTAGAGGACACTTCAAACCAAAGCAATAATCTAGTTAACTGTCCAAACTACAATGAGTTTTGTCTTTTGGTTTTTTTAATGTGTTCATTTGGATTGAAAAATTGTATAGGTGGAGTGGGGATTTTATTTGTCACCTTGATCTAACTTTGATGAATGCTGATTTAACTTGGCAAAACCTCAGAAATGAGCCACTAACTCCTACTGGAACATTCCCAGTGATGAAGAAATCAGCCCCTCAATTGACAGCCCATTCCATCTTTGGATAAATCTAATTTGAAGAAAGATAGTTTTCTAGCACATCTCTCACTAATATAAATTAATATGTTAAGTATCTCAACTGAGACAATCTATTCATTTTGTACGAATGAACTAAAGAATGTAACCTCCATTCTATTACTGAATCCATGCATTGTGAAACCTGGCACTGACTAGAGCACTCTTAAATTAGATCATTTGGGTGAAAGACATATTTACAGTAAAAACCAAGAAACTAATTTTCAGTCCTTTCATATTTTGAAATAGACTCTACTTCCTATCTTGGTGTCTAACCAAATCATTACCAGGAATAGTTCAATGAGGGACAGGTGTATCTGAGGAATGTCTCACTGGTATACTTCTTCCTAAGAAGACTTGACCTTCAAACACAGGTGGTCTCCTCATCTTTAACAAAGTCACAGGGAATCATGAGTATTTAAGATGGACAGCTTCAGAAGTGTGAGACAGAGAGGATGCCACCCCAGGAATGACAGAAGATCCTTAATGATAACATAGTATTGTGAATCTGTCTTGACGATGACCATGTATTTGGTCTTCCTTGGTGGATCAGCTGGTAAAGAATCCACCTGCAATGCAAGAGACCTGGGTTTGANAGATGGACAGCTTCAGAAGTGTGAGACAGAGAGGATGCCACCCCAGGAATGACAGAAGATCCTTAATGATAACATAGTATTGTGAATCTGTCTTGACGATGACCATGTATTTGGTCTTCCTTGGTGGATCAGCTGGTAAAGAATCCACCTGCAATGCAAGAGACCTGGGTTTGATCCCTGGGTTGGGAAGATCTGGGTTTGATCCCTGGGTTGGGAAGATCCCCTGGAAAAGGGAATGGCTACCCCCTCCAGTATCCTAGACTGGAGAATTCCATGGACTGTACAGTCCATGGTATCACAAAGAGTCGGAGATGACAGCGGCTAAGCACACAATGTATTATGGTCTTCCTGGAGAGGGAGATGGATTGCCATATGAGAATTCCAAGTCAAACTTTTACAAAGCCTACAACCCACCATCCTCCCAGCTCACCCTTCTTCAAATCTCCCATTTTGGGGAGGAAAGACTCTTCCTTTCATGAGGACCCAGGCACCCAAGACATGGTGAGGGGATGAGAATGATAACTGCTTCTTGACTTTTTGCCCAAAAACCTGTAGTTTTAGACGATGTTTATATCCACACATAAAACATTAGATCACTTTTAAAGACTGAGATGATGACCTTTAGGCTGAAACTGTATCATTCTACACTAGACTATTACAGATGAAATTGGTACTCCTGACTCTGAAAATGCTGGCTTTGTGGCACTGGAGCTCACTAATTGATCTGATAAAAGACCCAAGTGACACAGCCCTTGATCTCATTTGACCTCCTAGAGGGTGTAGAAGTAGCAGTATTTTTACAAAATAATATCAAGAATGTAAAGGATTCTCACTTAGCTATTATTTGAATAGGAATGATTCCCACTCCCCGACCCCCCGCTGCTGCCCAAATATCTTTGAAATCTGTAGATAGAGTGCCTAATGAACTATGAAATGAGGTTCGTGACATTGTACAGGAGACAGGGATCAAGACCATCCCCATGNTATAGAAAGAAGAAATATTTCAAAGTTTGTGACACACTGTTCCTGAAATCTCTTAAGCCTTCGGTTAGCTTTGATTTTCTTTATAAAGGATAGAGAAAACTGAGTGAAATTCTGAACAGATATAAGAACCAATTGTACTCAGGCAAAGGATTATATAAAGGTTTCTTTGTGTGACAAATCCTTGTTTTTATGTGGTTACTGAACATAATAAAAGTAATATTAAATGAATTTTTCAAATATTCAGCACAGAACTTAGTTCATAACAAGCACTATCTATGGGCTTCGGGTATATACTTGACTAGTATATACCTTACAAGGTTACGAATTTATGAAAGTCGTGACCCTAGCACCCTGAGATACAAGACACATTAAGATTGCTCCTTACCACTGTTTTTAATGAAGTAGTTTCTCTAAAGAAGCTATAGAAGTGTAAGATTTATTTTAAGTGAGTATGTAGCCTCACCCAGAATTGGATTGGCATAGAATTCACCAGAAGGACAGAGAAAAAATAACTATTGCATTTATTCAGACATCTATTATATGTGTATTACATCATCTGATTTTTAGAACGTTCCAATGAAGGGCAGGTAGTATGATCACCATCATCTCACTGAGATCAAACACCTTTTCCTCCATCACCTAGCCAGTATCTAGCAGGAATTGGGTTAAAGTCATGTTTACTCAGTAAACAAGTTTATGTTCTTTCCTCTGTCTTTTAACAAAGACCAAACACTTGTGAGGTTCCCTGGTAGTTCAGATGGTAAACAATCTGCCTGCAATGTGGGAGACCTGGGTTTGATCCTGGGTTGGGAAGATTCCCTGGAAAAGGAAACAGCAAGCCACTCCAATATTCTTGCCTGGAGAATCCCCATGAGTGACTTTCACTCACTCAAAAACTCGTGAAATAAATGAAGTTTTTGCATGTGTACAGGGGTGTCTATCAACTTGTTATTATCCAGTAATGATCTGTAAGTTAATCAAGTCTCCACTGCACCTACATCTATTTTCAAAGTGGGATTTGAACCAATGTCTGTTTGACCCCAAAGCCTGAGCCCTTAGAAAGCTTATAGAGACATTCCTTCTAGGCTTATCTTGAGACCATTTGGACCTTGTTTATGGACCCAGGACCTTCTGACATGATCTGATCTCTGAAGGCATGAAGCAAATGACTAGCCTGTTTCAAAATACAGCCAAGAATGGAGAAATGTGGCTGACAACTCAGGACAACAGAATCCCAGAAGGGTTTTCTCAAAATGTAGGTCCCTCTGCAAAATCAGAATCTTAGGGACAGAGAGATGGGCAGGGGCCTACATATTAAACAAGACCTTCAAGTTTGAAAACTATTAGCCTAGGACAAAGAGGCTTTTTATTGCTTAAATTTGTAAGGGTGACAAAGGAGGCTTTGATTTCTCAAAGAAAAAATTTTGGAATTTAACAGGAAGATATTGGCATTGAAAGAAGGAAGGAAATCTAATCACCATCAATATGGTTTAATTTTTAACAGCACACTAAACATACAACACCCTACATCAAAACAGAAATTTTCAGTTTGGAAGTGTGCACTAAACATACCTTAATCTTTATTCAAAATAAGGAAATTGCCTCATTTTGAGGTGGTCCTGATGTTTTTGTAACATCAAGTTGAGTGAAGTCACTCCAATAACTATTTCCATGTGATTAAGCTCTCTTAAGGCACTAAAGTCTTTCTTTGGCCTGGAAACCAAAGTAATTGTAGTTAATTGCCTTCCTCATCTAAGTTTCATTCAGAGCCTTGTCCCAGAAGAGAAATAAGGGGTAGAGGCTGAGAAATATCACCTTTCTATAAGTTTTCTGGGATTAAGATCTTCATATATAAAGAACACTCACAAATCAATAAGACGGAAATGAGCATCACAATAAAAAGAAGACAATTAAGATGAACATTCAAATCACATAATTAAGACAACTGTGACGATCTCAAAAGAAGAAATATGAAGACCAAAACACAAAACACATATAAAGAAAAACATTCAACTTCAATAATAATTTTTTTAAATACGGCAGGAAGATGCTCCTTGTATCTAATCAAGTTGGTAATTTTTAGATTAGAAAGCATAGGCACAATTTTTGAGGGTTATTTCAGAATACACATCGAGTATTTTAAAACGTGCATTCTCTTATACCCATTTTTATGATTTTATCCCAAGAAAATAAACATGGATGTGATATAACTATGACCCCGGTAATGGCAATGCAATTTATAATTTGCAATAGTTAAAAACTGAGGGAACAAAAGCAAAAGTAGTTAAAATATGCACTGGAATAGTATGCAGACTAAACATTTATTACTGTGGGGAAAAGTTCAAGTAGGAATGCTTAACACTGTCTTACAAGGCATGATGTACAGATGACCCTGTTTTAGTAGAAACATTGCACAGGTAAGTGTAAAGAATCACACTCATGTGTCAAGCATGACACATGGCAAAATATTAACACTGGGCATTGTGGGTTGAGATCACAAGAGATGTCATTTTCTTAGTTTCTTCACTTTTATATGCTTTGAATAAGCTTTTGCTAGGGCAAATGCATTACCTTTTTTAGGAAAAAAATTCATATACAATAGAAGAGAAAACTCAATATGATTGACAGTATGTGACAAATGGCACGATTCCTACATCTCTTTATCACAGTTCTAATTTTTTTTTTCACCCCTAAGATCTATAAGCTCCCTTTAGGAAATTTTAGCTGGAAATTAAAGACATGCAGAGAATTCTTTAGTGGAGGAGACCTTAGATGACTGGATAAGGGCTCTACCCCCATTCTGGAGTCTTCCCAGAAATCTCATGTGGTTGCAGGGGAGTGAAGATGTTGAGAATCACTACTTCTAACCAGGGAAAGATCTAAGCCTGGGGTCACATGACTTGTCACCTGTGTGATTTTTGAGTGACTGGAGCTGCTATTTATAATTACATCGAGAAAATGCATGTAAACTGGGCAAACCAGGACATGTGTTCATCAAGACCTTCGGGAACTCACAGCCTCAAAGCACTGACAGCTGAAAGCTATCAGGAACTGCCCAACTATCTCATTTCACAAACCGGAGGGCAGAGAAGGGAAGTGTGCTGTTCAAATTTGGTTAAGACACAGGAGTCATGAACATACTTTCTGAAGCTTAACTCAGAAGGTTTCTCTGTGTGGACATCCCACGAACCACCATGAGATGACATGGCAGGGAGTAAGCAGAACATTACAATCTTCTCTCCTGAAACTCCACTGTCAAGAGTCAGACCAAAAGCAACCCATGTGTTTTGGCTCTTAGGATTCACAATATATAGCTTGAGGCGAGTTGCAAGGGTGAGGCAATCTCCTCAAAGAGTCTCCTTATTAACCCGAGTCTTCAATATTCCTGCCTGGAAAATCCCAGGGACGGAGGAGCCTGGTAGGCTGCAGTCCATGGGGTCACCAAGAGTTGGACACGACTGAGAGACTTCACTTTCACTTTTCACTTTCATGCATTGGAGAAGGAAATGGCAACCCACTCCAGTACTCTTGCCTGGAGAATCTCAGGGACGGGGGAGCCTGGTGGGCTGCCATCTATATGGGGTTGCACAGAGTCGGACACAACTGAAGCGACTTAGTAGCAGCAGTAGCTGCTCAGTCACTCAACAAGTATTTATGCAACACTGGGAGGAGGGTAAAAGTCCCACTTAACATAAAGCTTGGTACATATGCTAATTTTTACAAGCTATTGTAACCAAGAAGTGTCTGGATGACATTTCAAAGCGGTTTTTCACGTTCTCCAATTCACAAATAAAGGTGGAAAGGAGAATAGTTTCCCTTATTCAAATAGCCATATATTATTCAAACAGAATGAAGCCTTTTCTTCCTGCAGAATTTCCAAGGTAAAAATCATTGTTTCCATTTCCAGTTTTTCTCTCAGAAAATATACATTTATGGTCCAAACTTGCTCTCAAAAAGCAGGGTAGGGCAGTGGGAAGAGAAAAGACGTTGGAGTCATAAATACAGTAAATATTTCAACAAATCTAAGATGCACAATTTTCACCCTACCTTTTAACACTGTAATCAGAGAGTTATCTTACTGTCATTGGAGACTTAAAATCTTGAACTCTTCCAGGGAGGTTTGTGATTGCTGCTAGTGGTCACTAGGGGGCAATATGAACCCAGTGAAGTGAAAGTTTCTCGGTCATGTCCGACTCTTTGCGACCCCTTGGACTATACAGTCCACGAATTCTCCAGGCCAGAATACTGGAGTGGGTAGTCTTTCCCTTCTCCAGGGGATCTTCCCAACCCTCGGATCGAACCCAGGTCTCCCGCATGGCAGGCAGATTCTTTATCAGCTGAGCCACTAGGGAAGCCCCAAAATACTGGAGTGGGTAGCCTATCCCTTCTCCAGCAGATCTTCCTGACCCAGGAATCGAACCCAGGAATCCTACATTGCAGGCAGAGACCACTTTAAATTCTCTGCCTGACTTTTTTAAAGATCACATTCAGAGTGTGAACTAAGGTGGCAAAACCATGTGCATTCCACTTTGGAGTTCAACTTCTTGGAGAGGATTTTTATTTGTTTTTTCATGTAACCAGTCCCCAGGGAGAGGCATGTGAATTCCCTTGCTGACTCTGTCTATTGGGTGGTTTTTCTTAGTGCTGTATAGAAACCGAACACCTCACAGTCGATGGTACCTTAGAGTCAATGAAATATGGCAACCAAATTCTGAGATCTATAACTTCTACTTAACCTCTAAGAGGTTCAGTTTTCTCTTACAAAAGTAAGCGAGATAGTAGTGTTTCCCTGAGGATGCAATAGGCCTGTATACCGAAACGCTGGCCACGGAGGAGATGCTGTCCTCTGATTCTGGAGTCCTGTGGGTTTGAAGGCTCTGCTTTTATTTTGGTAAGGCTTCTGGGACCCTTTCTTACCTGACCAGTCTCCCAAATCCCCCCTGAGTTTCCACTTCATCCAAAGTTCAAAGAGAAGAGAATGAAGATGGCACAGGATTGCCTTCTCCAGACAAGGGCCTGGGGTAGCAGATCCTCAGGGCTCCTGGGAGGGGCAGTGTCCTGATCAGACCAGGGCACTGGCTTTGGGGTCACAGTGAGCTCAGACTGCAGTCCCTATACTGAGAGCTTGAGTTTGGGTGGGCTACTGAATCATTTCTCCATGCCCTATTTCATCAAGTGTAAAAGGAGGCTCTTTATAACATCCACTGGGTTGGCCAAAAAGTTCATTTGGGTTTTTCTGTAACATCTTATGAAAAACCTGAATGAACTCTGGCCAACCCAGTATTTCTTACTGTCATTGTTAGTCAGTTTGTGCTCATAGCTTAGGAATTGTTGTTGTGTAGTCGCTAAGTCCTATTTGATTCTTGGTGACTCCATGGACTGTAGTCTGCCAGGCCACTCTATTCATGAGATTTCCCAGCAAGACTACTGGAGTGGGCTGCCATTTCCTTCTCTAGGGGATCTTCCTGACCCTGGAATCAAACCCACGTCTCCTGCTTGGCAAGCAGCTTATTAACCACTGAGCCACCAGGAAAGCACATAACTTAGAATGGTACCTGTTGTTCAGTTGCTAGTCATGTTTGACCCCATGAACTGCACTTCTTGTTTTTGTGACCCCATGAACTGTAACCTGCCAGGTTCTTCTGTCCACAGGATTTCCCAGGCAGGCATACTGGAGCAGGTTGCCATTTTCTTCTCCAGGATGAAATAACCACTGGTTACTACTTTTGATATATCCTCTGCTCCGCAGTAGTATTGCCCCCCGGAGAGGGTCTCTGAGCAGGAGTCAACGAGGACTGTGTCTGTGACATGAGGCAGGTGAGCACTATTCGGTGTGCCTCGATTGCCCACCCCTGGGAGCCCACGTCATGCAGAGCATGGGCTAGATAGTGTAAGACTGGACTATCAGTGACCTAATCCCCACGTGTCTGTTCAGGAGCGGATGCTGTCCCTTGCTTCTAGAAGAACCTCCCTGGTCACAGAAAGCAACTTCTGATACATAGTGCCTCCTCTAGATCCAATGCCCCTCCAACACCAGTGCCTGCAGGTGAGCACCAGACATTATTGAATAAAATACATTAGAAATGATCTCTAGTCTGCAGGGGTCAGGTCATCAGTGAAGCAAGTACATCTTTAGCAAGAATGGATAAAAGAGTTTTTGTACAGCTCTGGACACAGCCTAATTGAGAAGATTCTTTGTAAGACCACCCTGCCTTTCCTAGCTCCTTCAATGGAGAAGCCTTTAATTATATTACTAACAAGAAAAATCCACCTGCATTGGTGAGTGGGGGGGGGGGGGGTTGTTGAATAGGCAAAGTGTTTCTTTTCCTTTTGTTTTGTTAGTACATAGACACAATACATTCAAACTGTGAATTGCAGGTGAAGATCTTAATTTTGGAGTTTGCAACCTTCAGATAGTTATCAAAGGGACTCACTGGGAATAACGCATGTGCTTGGAAGTGTGAATTCTTCAAACCCAGCAAACTAGAATCTCCCAGGCAGCTGAGTAAACTTGCAAAAAATTGCTCACTAGAGCTTTGCAGGGTATCGAATCAAACTCCTGAAATTTGCTTGCAAATCCCCTGCTGTTCTTGCCGGAGGCTCCTGCAGATGCTAAGCACCTCCTGTGCTCAGCCAAGGAAGGTCTGTCAGCTTCCATCAGTGTAAACGAGCAGCCTAGTTACCCAGGGACAGCACCCACTCATGGTTTGGTGCTGGGGGAGGGGGGGAGAAGGGGCATGAAACTAAGTCACCATCAATACAGTAATGGTGGCCCACTTTTGAGCAGTTAATCTCATCAAGGCATTGCCTGGAGCATTTCATCCTAAATTATCAGGGAGGCGTGTCCATCAGCCTCATTGTACAGAGAGGATCTCCTGCTCAGAGCCTCCTTCACTTACTGAAGATCACACAGCAAGGAAGTGTCAGAGATGGGACTGGAACCCAATTCTGAATCCACTACCATGTACTATGCGTACATGGGGGGAACTCTGAGCAGAGGACAACTGGGAAAATGGGAGAACAGGTGTCTACAATCTAACAAAGACAGTGTTTATCACTAATACTTGCATTAGGTTATTGGGTACCCTCATATAGTAGGTTACAAGGGTAGCAGGTTCACCTAAAATCAAAGGCAAGTGGGTGCTAACGTCACTTGGATTAATAATCTCAAAGTGGAAGGAACTCCTTTGTTCTTTCCATCATCTTTTCCATAAAGAGCAAACTTGACGCTCTCTTTATCTAACCAGCATCTCCTTTCATGGCCTTCGGTCTACTCATGATTTTCAAAGAGAAAAAGAAAAGACAGTACCAAACCAAGCCAACACACAACAAACACACTCAACCCAAACCGCAGCCCCTGGGCTCGCTCTCTAGTCCCATGAACATTTATAACCGTTTATTTCAGAAAAAGAGCCACTGTGGAGACCCAGCTCTACCTTGTGCTCCAGGCTGGAGTCTTTAAACATCAGTGAGAAAGGCTTGATATGCTCTCTTCTCAATTTATCACCACTCCGCAAGTCGATGGTATGTTCTATTCTCTTGTTAATTTCCTCAGGCCCAGACTGGACATGCAAAGCTTGTGCAAGATGGTTTGGAAGTAGATTTATTGAATTTCTTGTTAGGGCAGCCAGAGTCTAGGGGGAAAGCACATGCAAACACAATAAACCTGCTAGTCCCCTTTGGATTAAAAAGAAAGGCAATGTGTTCAGATTAAGTTGCATTGCAAACAGTAATAGCATTCCATGCAGTTGTATTCAGTGAAACCTACAGAAGTCAGTAAGTTAGCATTTGGTTCCCAGAAACACAACCTGGAAAAACAGTATATCAAGGGGGACATTTCCCTCTCCTCTGTGTAGGTGCACTGAATTCCTTCAGTTCAGGTATGAGGAGAGCTGGCGGTTTGCAAATGTTAACCAAGAGCCTTCTCTAACCAGGCACATCCCTGGTTTGAGAGAAAGAAAACCAATACAAATAACAGAAGGGAAAACAGAGCTGAAAAGTCCACAGAAATGATCCTCTCCAACCGAGTAGATTCCACATTTTCATGTGGTCTTTCCTTGAATGGTGGTGGAGAGACTTGGGGATGAATGGCTTGCCTTTTTTTTTTTTTTTTTTTTAGCATTTCTCATGGACAGTCAAATGAGCCAGAATCTGCTACCTAAACTTGATGGAGATTGTTAGACCTTTTACACTTGACAAATGTTTTTTTCCCCATAGACTGTTATATATCTATATTTTCATATAGATATATGTGTTTGATTTCCTTTAGGCAAAAATGCAAGCAGTTGCAGCCTCTCACTGTTTCACAGGATTAAACAGCAGGAGGTGGGGAAAGGCACAACCATCATGGTTAATCACTGGGTGTGGCCACATGGATGCAGAAATAGCACTGGCTTAGGAAGACCCAGCAGATTTGGCAGAGGGGACTCTGTCTCCTGGCATCTTAGCTGCAGGTGACAAGATCAACCAGTGGGATCCAGCCAAATGCAACACACACTCACAGCTCCAATTTCAACTTCTTTGACCCAAAACGTGAGAGCTGGAGCTCGAGGGATATAAGGACAGCAAGGCTCATCTCCTTCCCCAGAAGATTTCTTGAGAAGAGGTGGAGGATGCAGTACTTCTGTAGAGTGGAAGAGAAAGCTCTGCCTCCGAACACACTCACTGCATCTTCTTTTCTCTGCCAGCCTCTCATCCTGGCCAATGTTAGACCATAGGCTAGACTGAGATAAGATGACGCTGTCATGAAATAACAGCCTGTGAGAGCGGACAGAACACCCTGGAGGTCCTGCTGCCTGAATCCTTCATATACTCATGTGTGGTTATCGTTCAGTCACTTAGTCGTGTCTGACTCCTTGTGACCCCATGAACTACAGCACGCCAGGCTCCCCTGTCCTTCACTATGTTCTGGAGTTGGTGAGTTGGTGAGTTGGAGTTCATTGAGTCGGTGATGCCATTCAACCAATCTCATCCTCTATCACCCCCTTCTCCTCTTGCCCTCAATCTCTTTCCCAGCGTCAGGGTTTTTTCCAATGATTTGGCTCTTTGCATCATGTGACCAAAGTATTAGAGCTTCATGAGCCTCAAAGAATTATACTCATGAGCCATCAGCTTCTCTGCAGCCAGGTCAGACTCTCTGACTCTGGAGCCAGAGTTGGGGGCTTTGATCTCATGGAGCCCACTAGCCCATTCCATGAGGATTCCTCCTATGACACTGTTGGACTCTTCCTTTTAATCTTCATGGAAATACTCAACATAACCTAAATTCATAGCCTCTACAGAATTCTAGAGCAGGGCTTTATCACTGGTAGAATTTACTGAAAACCTTTTCTCTAGCCACATGACAAAAGATGGAGTCACAGGTGCCAACATGAGCAAGTACAGTATATGCTCTGAGGATACTGAAGCTAATTTCAGCACTGAGTACCAAGGAGGCAACCACAGAGGCAAAAACAAATGTCAGGTGGAGGTATGGCAGGATGAGCGGTGAGGAGGAGAGCTGGATCCAACAGAAGGAAGCAGGTACCAGTATTTTAGAACACTGAAGAGCAGGGTTCATACTAGGGCAGAGGCTTTGAGCTCTGGTGTTAACTGTTTTTAGAACAGCATCTCAGAAGGTGAAGGAGACTGGAGCCTAGCCTCTGTGGATCTCCTATCGTCTTCTTGGGCAGAAATTCTCTCCACTGTTTGGAAATGTCAGAATTCAGTCTTCTATCTCAGAGAGGAGGTGGGAAAGACACTCTGCTGCTCATGGCAGACTCAAAACACAAACCGAGGTGTGCCCAGTACCACTGCGGACATAATTTTCCAAACTCCACTCCAGGTCTATGAATTTGGACAAATTGTTTAAACCCTATGGGACATCCCTAGCAGCTCAGCAGCATTTAAGATGGTTAAGGCTTCAGCTACAGAGGACATGGGTTCAATCCCTGATTGGGGAGCTAAGATCCTGCATGCTTTGATGTGTGGGGAAAAAAAGTGATTGAAGCCCAGATGAAAACCAGAGTTCCTACTGAACTTAATTTTCTGAACACAGGGTCTTGCTGAGAGTCTTGGGATTTTGTAAACTTCATTTGGATGGGGTAGGAGAATATAAACCATCTCAAACTCATCATTTGGTTTAGACCAGAAGACTGTTCTTTCAGAATCATGTTTATCTGTGTACACACTAACAACCTACTTTTTCCTTTTTTTTTTAAAAAAAAAAAAATTAGGTCCTATGGCTTCATGGATAGTCATATATTTGGTATTTCTTAATCAGTTTGTGCCAGCAAATAACAAATTACTCCCAATGAAATCTCAGACTGAAAGTGTACTCTAGAAACATCCAGTTTTGTTGAGTCAAAAACACCTTAGCTCTTATGGATCACATATTCCAGTCTTCAAACACCCTCTCCATCCCCCGTGTAGATGCTTTAATCAGCCTGCACAGTCTCTGTTCTGGAATCTGAGGAAGTCATCCCTCTCTTTCATCACAAGATTCTCCTAATTAACTTTTCCCCAAAATCTTGTTCTAAGGAACACAGGAATGAAGGAACGCTTCTTTACAAAATGGTTTATGGACAAATCATTTTAGGAAATGTGGATCCGCTGTTTGTTTACGGCCATCCATTCTCACTACTCTCTTCCAGAGAAAGGATTTTGTTTCTTTTGCGAATCTCTTTGTCTGGAGTGTGTATGCCAGAACCTGGCACTGAAGTAGGCACTCAGTACTGGTGTGTTGAATGAAAAACTTCTTATAACCTCCTATTGGAGTCTCACAGTACACACGACTGAAATAAAGGTACTGATAAGTTCTGCAGAAATCAGGCTTTTAAACTGCATTTTCCAAACTTTTATAACCATGAAACAGTTTTTGTTCAGATCTCCTCTACATGGTTCATGGAGGACCACTTTGGAAATAGTAAGCTAAAGTTCTTCCCTGGTTTTGTTTGCAGCTCTTACTTAGTGAATCTGTTTGTAATCTCTGAATAGAATTTATTTACTCCTGTCCACTTTTCTTCCACAGGCTAATGGCGTCAGCTTTCCCAGTCAGTTCACAGGTGACACGGTTTCCACATAGGGCACAACAATGCTCTCCATTTTGTTCATACCTTGAGTATACTATTGCACAGAATCAGACTGGATGCAAACGACATCAGACTCTGTGTTGGAGCCTGGACAATTAACACAGGATGACCTAGTAAACAATTACTCCGTCTACTAAATTTTACGCACTTGAATGTGTGGCAGCTAGGTAGAATGTCCTGCTGCTTCTTTAAAACCCAATTCAGACATCATCTTCTGCAAGAAACCTATTATGAGTCTGCATGTATCCTTAGCACAGCAGTTACTGTGATGTATTGTTACCACCTCATTGTGGGTTTGCCTGTTCCTCTAGGCTCTGGTCTGGACGGCCAGGCACTGTGTTTTACCCGTAACTAAACCTTCAGCATCTGGCATATTTGATAAATTCTTAATAAGCACTTTTGGAATGAATGAATGCATACAGGACTGAAAGGTTGAATGGCTGTGTCAGACTATTCTTAGGGCACTGTTTTCAATCTCTTGCTACCAAAAGTCTGGTGATGCTTTTCCTGTCCTCCCCCAAACGGACTCCAAATTTAGACTTTGTTTACCAAATTGCATTTATTAAATAAGAAGTAGTTTGTTTTCCTACTATTCAATTAAATGCCTAGTTTTTGAACAGCCTGGGATAACAGGCATTGCCACAACAGCTTAAGAGAATTTCAGCCAAGAGCAAGAAACTTGAAAGGCAGCTTTATAATGCTTCTCAGCATGGGGTTTTATTCAGGTGTTTGGAATCCAGAACATGAGGTCACAGATGGGAAAGCACTAACCTACAGTCCTTTATGGGACCGATGCCTGGATAAACGTCAGCTTGAGTGTTTCCCATGAACCAGAATAAAGCAAAGGTTAAAGTCATCAGTGAAAGGGTGTCATCTTTTAGCCCTGCTGGAGATGGAGTCTTGAGATTAAGTGATAGGTAGTTGTGACTAAAATTCTGCACTGTAGGCCAGCTTGCTATTGATTGCGAAAGAGCCAGAGAGGATGCCCAGCCCAGCAGGCTCAAAACCTCACAGGGACATCTGTTTCTTATGTGGAGATGATATATCCTCTCTCCAGACTCTGGCTGTTTCCAGCCTCTGGCTGGAGGCTGCACTCCGAAGCAGGTATGCCCAGCAGCTTCCTTAGCTGCTCCAGAACTTCCTCCCATCACCCCTATGGCAGCATCTCCCTGAGCCTCACCTGGAGGCCTCTGTGGCTCCACTTCAAACGTGTGGCCTGCAGGGTTTGGACTGCAGAAAAGGCAGAAATGGTACGTTTTAGTCCCTAACCCTTTTTCTGTGTCCTGCAACTATAGGCCAATGTGAGAAGAAATCGCCAGGAACAAACACTAAGCCTGAATAAGGGCTCCGAGGAATACACATTAGAGCTCTTTTTTATTCTTTGCTATGCTCAGTCATCGGAGAAGGCAATGGCACCCCACTCCAGTACTCTTGCCTGGCAAATCCCATGGATGGAGGAGTCTGGTAGGCTGCAGTCCTTGGGGTTGCTAGGAATCTGACATGACTGAGCGATTTCACGTTCATGCATTGGAGAAGGAAATGGCAACCCACTCCAGTGTTCTTGACTGGAGAATCCCAGGGATGGGGGAGCCTGGTGGGCTGCCGTCTCTGGGGTTGCACAGAGTCGGACACGACTGAAGCGACTTAGCAGCAGCAGCAGCATGCTCAGTCATGCCCTACTCTTTGTGACCGCATGGATTGTAGCCTTCCAGGTTCTCCTGTCCATGTTGGAGCAGGTTGCCACTTCCTAATCAGGAGATCTTCCTGACCCAGGGATCAAAACCAAGTCTCCTGTATCTCCTGCATTGGTAGGCAGATTCTTTTCCACTGATCCACCAGGAAAGCTCTTTTTTTTTTTTTTTCCTTCTACTATTTATTAACCACCCCCAACCAGCCCCCAGAAGAGAAGACTTCTCCTTTTTTTAAAAGTTATTTTTGTGTTCTTTTTATGAAAGCTCAGTTGGGAAAACTTTGAGGTGATCTAGTCCAAAATTATTTGCTCCAGGAAGAATGCTTGTTACATTTGAAAGTGGAACAATTATTGTTTCTGCCCCTCAAATCCAAGGATGGGGGGCAGAGATTTCTTTGTGTATGCACATCATGTTTTTCTAGTAAGAAGGTTCTAGTGAAGTGAGTGAAGTCGCTCAGTCGTGTCCAACTCTTTGCAACCCTGTGGACTGTGGCCTACCAGGCTCCTCCATCCATGGGATTCTCCAGGCAAGAATACTGGAGTGGGTTGCCATCCTAGGCGGTATTTATTTGGGAAAACACTGAGCTGGGGGTTCCAGGAAAAATATCCACATGGGGCTTTCCAGAACCTGCCATGTAACAATTTTTCCTTTTGAAAAAAATGAAGGTGCTAGTGAATTAGACCATTCTTTATAAGGGGTGTTAGCCAAGATTGCAACAATTTTCCCTGTCTGTACTAAGAAAAAATGAAATGTCACATTCAAATGATATACCTGATGCTTTTTCTAAAATTAGGGATATTGCTTACTTTCTCTCTTTAAGATATTTATACCATCATCACCTATCTCCCAAACAAATCAAAAGAATGTTTAATGAGATCTTACTGTGGGAGGAGGTTTACAGAATTTATAACTACAGGAAGAGTTGAAGAGATTTTCATAATAGGCTCATAGCTTCTGCACCAGGAAACGAAATAACAAGCATCAGAATGTCCACTCTGTTGGCTGAAATAATAGTCCAGACATTTCTAGCCAGCCTGCTCCAGGATGCCAGCACCCCTCTGTAGCCTGGTTCCCCATTCTCAATTGTCAGCAAACAATGTCAGTCTGGGGCCTGGGCTATTTGAGACTTCAGTACTTCCCACTTTGGAGCAGAATCGGAAGTCAGCAAATATTGCCTGGATTCTGCATTGGATAAGGAGTAAAAAATGTATAAGCTCCTTTGTCACTTTGTGGTCTGAGATTTCAAACTGTTTATGATTAGGAGAACAAAACAATAACCAGGAAGGTATCCCAAATTCTCGCAGATTTCACAATAAACATTTACTAATTTGCTGCTGATTTGAACACCCACAAACTCACTCTTGAACTTTTGACTAACATCAATAAGGCAGATCATCAAAACAGTTTACTTATTTGAGGGTTTAGGTCCCAGATGTGTTAGGTTCCTTTGCCAGGGTCCTTTGTCTGACATTAAATGCCTCATTCTTTGTTTCAGTTCATCCTACTAGTGGCTTCTGGCTTTGGACACAGACATGCTGGTTGGTTGCCTCTGGACTGCGTGTGTGCTAGCCTGCTTCAGTCCTGTTCTACTCTGTGCGACCCTGTGGAGTGTAGCTTGCCAGGCTCCTCTGTCCATGGGATTCTCCAGGCAAGAACACTGGAGTGGGTTGCCATTTCCTTCTCCAATGCATGAAAGTGAAAAGCGAAAGTGAAGTCACTCACTTGTGTCCGGCTCCTGGTGACCCCATGGACTGCAGCCTACCAGGCTCTTCTGTCCATGGGATTAGTCCTTTAGCCTGAGGGGTGGGCAAATGGTCATTTGTGGCTGAATTTTCAGGCTGACTACAATTCCAGGTAATTGGGCAGAGCTCTCGAAACAAGGTTACCTGGAGGCCACAGAGGAAAGCTCCAGCATTCAAGATTTTGTCCCGGAGCTCTGATCCAAGGACCTCAGAGCCAGATTAACCTAGGACAAGCAGTGCCTGACACTGATTTTGTCCGGCCAGGAGCTTGTCTGGCTCTGTTTGACCCATCTGCTAACTAATTCGGGATCCCTTAAGTCTGATTTCATCCTCTGAATTTCTCAGAAAGATGCTAATCTCACTTTGGGAATAGAATTGTACTCTTATCATTACACACTGGAGCCATTTTTAATCAAAAATAGTTGCTAAACTGCTGCAGAACTGGCTGAAGCAGAATTTGGCATGCCCATTTAGATGTGGCCACTTTGAAGTTAGATGATTTGGGGGCAAGCTGCCAATTGAATTATTAGCTTTTAAAATATCACATCCACAGTAATGTGTGGAAGAGATGTGCAAACCCCGGCTTGGACCTCATCTCAGGACTGGGTGGAGTGGGTGAAAGGGATGGTGTGGACTTAGGGAGGGAGGCAGGATTTCCCTCTGGATATGGCTCATGAACTGGGGTGAGAGAAACTGACAGGGGCTTTTTTATAAAGCCACAGGATAGGTGTGAATCAAAGTAGTCACAGCACTGGGCCAAAACGTAATTGACTATGGCTGGAGAGGTGGCCACTAGCCCACTGACCAAGTGACCCTTTGTTCTGGCAATGGATTGGGTTGGCAATCAGAAAATTTCAGGTAGTAAATAAACAAACATCTATCAGGACCAAAGTTATTCAGATTTCTTGTGAACATCAGTGATGTAGGTTTTTCAGAAATGTTAAAGCCATGGGAAAAATTAGTGTGTGTGTGTTGTATCTGTGTCTTTGTTTACTTAATAGAAATTTGCAGAAAATTTAAATATAAGAATTACCTAACTTTTTATCTTTTTAAAAAGGTTCTGAAGTAACTCTTTTCATTGAGGAATATGACCTAAGTATTACATCAAGTTGTTGTTCAGTCGCTAAGTCGTGTCTGATTCTTTGAGACCCCATGGACTACAGCACTCCAGGCTCCCCTGTCCATCACTATTTCCCAGAATTTGTTCAGATTCATGTCCGCTGAATTGGTGATGCTATCTAACCATTACATTCTGTCAAGAGTTGCTGATAAATTGCTCATATTTGGTGCTATAAGTCTATTGGTCTTATACAATTTGCTGATTAAGTTTAGTGACTGATACTTTCCTGGATTCAGCTTCAAAGGCGCTCACATTACTGACCTTCAAGAATCCAGCCTCTAAACTTTTCAACAGAGATGAGGTGACAGACTGGGACCTGGGACCTTGGCTGCAGTGTTGCAGTGCTTGCACCTGAATGCACCTCTCCACGAACCACAAAATAGGAAGAAACTGTAAGGGACTAAAAGTAACTGTGTGCATATGCGGTTGGGGCAAACTCTGAACAAAAGATACAAAAAGACTAAAAAAGCCCAACTGCCACTTCTGAAGAGCCAGGAGCAAAACAGGGAGTTGGTAGCAAAAGCAGGGTTCTGTGCATGCCCCATGCACACACCACCTACAGGGTGGACAAACAACCCCAGCCAGCCTTCTGGCCAGATCCCTAGATACATCCCTACCCTCATCCCATGTATGGAACAAGCTCGCCCCCACTTTGGGGAATGAGCAAGCAAGGGAAACTGCTACTTGTTCTCGCTCCCTCCTGCCACAGCAGGGGCCCCAGTAAAGCCTTGCCTGAATTTTTTGTCTGGCCTTTGATCAATCTCTATATAGAGGAGGCCAAGAACCCTGGGGTGGGGGGTAACAATAGGAGGACAAACCTGGGAAAAGAAGAGGCTGCTCCCTGGCTTCTATATCCTCTTATCCTAAATTTTCTACCACACACTTTATTAGATCGATCCAATTAATAAGCTCTTCTTGGCTATCATTATTCCTAATGTTTGCTTCTGAGTTTATCACTTAAGAACAGTCCTGAATCTAAGTACTCTCAAGATATAGACACCTGAGCGGGTGCTACTGTGTATGATGTATATGGAGCTCTTATCATCTCAAGCTGTGAAAAGATCCTTTAAGGGGCTAAAAGTGATACAAAAGTCATGGAGTGGGAAAGACACAATGGAATCTAGTGGTTCATAACCAGGAATTCACAGTAGTAGTCTGAAGATCCTTGAGACACGAATGACGGTCATTCAAAAAATTCCATCAATATCCAAGGAATTGGGCCTATAACTCCTTGTAGACTCCAGGTGAAGTGAAAATAAGTACATACACAAATAGTCAAGATGAAGCTGGCCGGCCAACAGAAATACCCAGGGTCTGTGCTCTGGGCTGGAACCGAATCATCCTATGATGGTGCCATTCGTTTCCTTGTGAAGAGCAGCAGCAATGGTGGGTCATAACACATGCGCCAACTCACTTTAAAAAGAGGGAATGCAAATTCACTCACATCAAATGCAACTTTCTTTGGAAAGAAAAACTTTGGTATATATAAATCATCCTGGGTCAGAACAATGAAAGGTACTCATGGAGAAAAGATGGGAAAATCCTGACCTAACGCAATGAAAAACTTCTACAATGACACATCTCAGCCCAGCAAAACTGGCACCAAGATAAATAAAACTTAAATCTACTGCTATTTTTTCAAATTGAGGAAATAAGTAAAAAAGCAAAAACAGATTTTTTGCTTTCTCTTCCTACCTACCTTCACACATTTAAAATATCATACAATTATCTTCACATGTTTAAAATACTATCAGGACTTCCCTGGCAGTCCATTAGTGAAGATCCCTGGTCGGGGAAATTAGATTCCACATGCCTCTCCGCATGATCAAAAATAAAAATTAAAAATAAGCTACCACTGCGTTCATTGGGTTCAGTTCCTCAGATATTTAGGGTTCCTGAAACAACTAGTCAATCTTTGGTGAAAGAAGACTCCAATGAGTTTAGCAAAGTTTCAGCTAGCTATTGGCCATGGGGGGGCCACAGGCTATGTCTTGTGCCAACTTATAAGCTCCTTTCCAGAGCTGCAATTCCATACGAGCCACAAACTCTTCTCTCCCTTTATCTTTTCCACCTCAGTCTATCTCTGGAACTTCAGAGAAAGTGGGGATGTTGCGTCAAAGTTAATGGATCAAAATGCCTACTTAATCCACTCAACGCTCTCTGGATGGCTTCAAATCCATTTTCTTTTCTGAAGAGAGCGAAAAACCAGATCCCTCTAATTCCTGGCTGAAGTCAGCTGCTATCTTCAGAGTTGGGACTAAGAGCAGCCTGGGGAGTTTTGTTGTCAGTACAAGCCACGTTACTGGAAGAGTACAGATGGACTTGAGGGAAACATCCAGAACCCATCATGGTGTCTATCCCCAAAGCCTGCAGACGTCCCATCCAATGAACATCAAAGCTTAATCTGATGCTAAAAGTGGTTCAAAAGAAATTACCTATGGAGGAAAATTTGCCTGTGGCTTCCTCTATACCAAGACTGAACACAGACGATTAGATACACAGCAGCTTGTCAAAGAAGCAGCTGACTCGGAAAACACAGCTTCCTCTTCAAGGCCACTGCCCACCCAGTACTTCAGGCATTTTTAGGGGTAGAAACTTCAGGTCAGGGTTCTCAGAGGGGAAGGAGAAGCATGTGCTTTGGTCCTCAGGAGCCAAAACCCAGACTGAGATGATGGCCCTGTCTTTTCTCTCCTCCTGGGGTCTTGTTCCCTCATCCTGGGGTCTTGTTCCCGCATCCTTTGCTTTACTCCTGCTTGTCTGTAGATTTCAGCTTAACCTCCCCTCCTTGGAAGGTCTTCACTGACTACTGGGGATCACTATTCAGTTATGCTAGAATGAGAACAATATCCACTGGGCCTGATGACCTGCTAGTAATACCACTGGACTGTGAGCTCCCAGACAGCTTGGACCTCCTTCAGGATCTCCCTGTCTTCAGCACCCAGTACTGCTGCTGCTGCTGCTAAGTCGCTTCAGTCGTGTTCGACTCTGTGCGACCCCACAGACGGCAGCCCATTGGGCTCCGCCGTCCCTGGGATTCTCCAGGCAAGAACACTGGCTGGAGTGGCTTGCCATTTCCTTCTCCAATGCATGAAAGTGAAGAGTGAAAGTGAAGTCACTCAGTCGAGTCCGACTCTTAGTGACCCTATGGACTGGAGCCTACCATGGGATTTTCCAGGCAAGAGTACTGGAGTGGGGTGCCATTGCCTTCTTTGAGCACCCAGTACAATGCTTGGCAAATCATAGTTCATTAAATAGTTGAATAAGCAGTGGCTGCATGAAGGAGGAAACAAATGGACCTCTGGGGGGACTGACTTGCCCAAGTCAAATGCTAAAGTAAAATGAGTTTGAAAAGACTGTTCTTTGTCTTCTGGCCTTTCATATGCAAAAATAAGGGGCCTGTCATTTAGTTTGCATCCCACCTTTAGAGAGAAACAGAAGGAAAAAAAATCAAACCCTAGTGATCAGTATTTCTTGACAGGAGAATACAAGGGTCATGTTGATTATTTTGCTTCAGTGATCATTTTGCCTGAAAAATAGCAAAGTGTGATGATGTTTATAATGATGTTTGGTCCCCCCCACCCTGTTTAATCAAAATGCAATTATCCAGAACACTGAGAGAAAGGACAGACTTCATCCCCTAGTTAGATGAAATTTCATCTCAATAATTTTTTTTTTTTTTGCTTTAACTCTTGCTTCTGATTTGGTACTAACATTTTAAGACAGTTCATTAGATGACAGTTATGCTAAACTGTTATACCAGGAAAACTGTAAATAAGGGGTATTCCCATTACTTCCCATCATTACAAATAATTCCTAGTGAAGTATTTGTCCTCTGGGCTTTGGGTGGCAAGATTCTGAAGTGTAGGTAACTCACCAATATAGCCACAGACTTCCAACATGTGTCTGAGGCTGACAAACTGAAGGGGCAAATGTTGGAGCTGAGAGAAAAGTCATGGGACCATCTAGTCCAGTTCTGCCTTTGCACAGATGAGAACCCTGAGGCCTGGAAGGGAGACGTGGTGGCCCAAGGCCTTGCAATAGTACGCAGAGAATCAGGGCCAGGACTCCATTCTCTTGAGTTTCTGTTCCAGCCCTTTCCACTGTCATAGGGGCAAATTTGAGGTTCTGCAGAAATTTGCCCCAAGATTAGGAGACACACAGGGCCAACTGGCTTACTATGAGAAAACGGGCCCTCAACAAGTCCACATGGCTTTGATCAGCAAGGCAATCAGATGACAGTTTTTTTCTTTCAATGGCTACAGAAAACAGGATCTAAGAGAAGTCCCAGCTGGGACTGATAAAAACATAATAATATAAATATGCTCTTATATCCTGCTTTCAACCATGGCTAGCCTCACTCCCTACACATTTCTGGAGTCAAGTTTCTCTAGACTAAATGCAACTAAATCAAACGGTTCGTTTTTTGCTTTATTACTGCATAGACATGAGAGATTTTCCTGCTTAACCCTTTCCATGCCAACAATGATCACATCAGGACTTTCAGGGAGTGAGATGTTAGGGGTATTGCTAACACTACCTGGAGGAAAAGCTGGTCCTTTTCTGGAGTTTTCACAGAAAATTTCTAAATATGCCTGCCGAGAAAGTGAATCATCTTCAGAGGGTGAAGACACACACACACGTGCACACACACACGACCTTTTAAGATCGATTGACCAGGAAACAAGGTAGACGGTAGAAACCTGGTGTATATCTTCAAGACGCAGAGAGGAGGCAATGCAGCCTGATGACCGGGTTCTGATTTTAGTTCTGTTGTTCACTCACTATATGCCCTTCAGAGAATGAACTTATCTCTCAAATCACAATTTTGTCAGGCACATCAAACTGACCCAGTAAGGCTGATGTGAAAATCAAATGCAAAGACTTTGAGCAACACTCCCCACATGGTACCTGGCCCCAGGCTCTCCACTTCTACTAGTGTCAGTGAGGCCATGGATGTTTAGCTATGTTCCTGGTAAGGAAATGCATTTAATTTCTGTCTTGTTGTGTGGAACACAGGCATACCTTATTTTAGTGCCCTTCATTTTATTGCACTTTGCAGATATTGTGGTTTTTTACAAACTGAAGGTTTGTGGAGCCCTGCCTCAGGCAAGTCTATGGCTGCCATTTTTTAAAAACCGTATTTGCTCACTTGGTGTCTTTGTGTCACATTTTGTGATTCTTACAATATTTCAGACTACCCCATTATGTCTGCTGTGATCTGTGATCAGTGATTTGTGCTGTTACTACTATGATTCACTGACAGCTCAAGTGATGGTTATCTTTTTTTAGCAAAAACATGTTTTTTAATTAAGGTATGTACATTTTTTTAAGACATAATGTTATCACATGTTTAATAGATTACTGTATACTGTTAATATAACCTGTATGCACTGGGAAACCAAAACATTGGTGTGACCAGTTTTATTGTGACATTTGCTTTATGATGGTGGTTTGGAAGCAGATCTAAATAATTTCATTTGTGTCTGCGATCTTCACAGTGCACATATGAACTTCATGAATAATGACCAAAGCCAGTCTACTGTACAGAAACAACTAATATATACAACAGAAGTACCCCATCTATACTTTCCCCGCCAGTGATTCTTTTAAAAGGTCTAGAGGAGTAATGGAAAAATGCCCAGGTTCTGATGTCATGATCAATGTGAAAAGGAGGGATGGGACAATGGTGACGATTTCTCAGTAAATGAGGGAGAGAACCCAGGCTTTAAAAGGAGGTTTGCTTCTAGAAGAGTAGCTCCAACTCTCTTGGAATATCACCTGTCATAAAAATCCAGCTAAGTATACGTATGGCTGCTGCACTTTGCTGTACAGCAGAAACTCACAGTGACATAGTAGTGTAAAGCCACTATACTCCAATAAAACACACACACATAAGATCAAGTTAAAATGATTCATAGCCTCACACAATGCACTTTATAGAGACATAAAAGCTTCAACCTTTGATAGCCTCTTATAAATCACACGTGAAAATGCTGTTTGTCTAATGAATCCATTCTTGCTCCCTACAATCCATTCTCCACAGGCAGCTGGAATGATCTCTTAAACATCTAAATCAAATCATGTCACTGGCCAGCTTAAAATAGTTCTATCACTTCCCTAGAATAAGATCCAAAGTCAACTAGGTTTTCAGGCTCAGCCTCCGTCTCCTTTAACTTCATCTTGTGTTCCTTCCTCCCCGACTCACTATGCTCTAGTCACTTGGGCCTTTTTGCTCTTTTAACACACCAAACTTTTTTCCCACCCAGTGTCTTTGCATAGCTGTTCCTACTATATATAATGTTCTCTTCCAGGTCATTCAAATGCAGGGTTCTTTCAACACTCATGTAAAATTTTCAGAGGTCTCTTGATGTAGTAAGTCTGCAGTAATTCTATTTGACCCTTAGTCATATATCCATTTATATTTACTTCTCAGTACTTTTGTGTTTTGATTAATTGTCTGCATTCTCTACTCCCTTAAAATGTAAGCTCATGAAAGATGGGGGCCAAGTCTGTCTTCTCCTTACACGATCCTCACCATCTCAAAGACTGACTGTTAAGCAATTGAATGAACCAGAGCTCAAGCTTACAAGCAGATTTTAGTTATAGCATGGGGAAAATATGATCTTCAGAATAAGGACCCTTTTCTTATGTCTTCATTTTCATCTCAAATTTTGTCTCTGTTCTGAGAAATTCAATGACCGTGTTGATGACTCACTCAACAGCCTAACCTTGAAATTTCTTGGATATCCTCCTTGAGGTCAAAATGTTCACACTTTTGGTATACTTCAGCTATCTACTTCTATTTTTGTAATCTTACATTTTAATAGTCCATGTACAATCATAAGCTTCTTGCCTTCTAAGTTTTCTTAATTTCATTTCACTCAGAGGCTCAGAGCATAGGAAACCTCACAGGTATCTGAGCCAGGGTTCAGGGAGCCAGGACACCAAATCAGCGGGCAAAACGTCTGCCCTTGTCAAGAGTAAAGGATAAAAAGCATAAGTATTTAGGGTGTCCAAGAGTGGGCTGAAACAATTTTAACCCAATGGGGCACAGATATAGGGGCTGGGAAGATGCACAACATCTAAACCAAGAGATTATCTTCAGGCATAGATTGGGACTGAAGACTCACATAGGGGCCAGAAATAATTCTAAGTGACTTCCCTTGCTCCTGCAAACTACTAACGGACTCCTGAAGTGGGTAGTGGAGAGGGGAATGGGGTGGAGTGGGGCTTCTTGGAAATCCAGAGCTCTCGCATATCCACTTGGACAATCTGGCTTCTGACTTCACAACTGCATCAAGTCTGCCTCTTGCCAATGCTGTTTTCCGATCCAACTCAAATCGGCAATTCTCAGTCGCCCTTTAACTGGGCCTCTTGGCTACACTGGACACTGTTAATCCCCTCACCCTTCTCCAAATGCTCTGCTCTGTCAGCTTCCATGATACCTCATCGCCTAGGCTCCTCTGGTCACTTTGCTTCCTACCTGTCTCTGTCATGGGGTCCTGACTCTCCTTTGCCTCCATCTGGTGTTCCTGCATGTCTGCCTTATACTTTCTTACTGTTTTGTTCTGCATATTCCGTAGCATGATCTCTTTCACTCTCATAGTTTCACCTATCCTCAAATGTTACCAGACTCACATCCCTTGTGTAGTCCTTCTATGCTTAAACTCCCGAAGTGTGTATTCAACAGCCTTTTGGATATCTCCCCCTTGGACCTCTCCCAGGCTTTGTGTTTCCTTCTATTCCAGTATTGCTTATTTTGGTGGGCAGGTCTACCATCCATCCTGTCAGATCCAAGCAAATATCCAGGAAGTTAAACTTGATTGGGTCTTCTCCTTTTCTACCCACCTTTATTCATTTAATCAGTTTAATTCATTCAGTTGGCCAACTGTAAACCAGCCTTGTTATTCGCCAGGTATTGTTCTGATTGTGGACTCGAAAGTGATAAGGGAAGCAGACACAATCCCTGTCTTCCCGAAGCATATAAACGACTGGCTGACTTCATCTCGAGAGTGTTTCTTTCCTCTGTCCCTCCTTCTCTATCATTTTAGCAGTAGTTGGCATGAAACAGACGCTTAATTAATCTTTATTGAACGAATGAATACATGAGAATGTAACTATCCAAACATCTGCTATCTATATAGCACCGATTACAGCACGGCATACTGCTGTCATTAAAAATATTTCAAAGCATACGTTATGAATCAACAGAAGCTAAAACATCTGGCCAATTTAGCTAGAAAACCCCCAACAAAGCATTAGTATGTTTTGACTGTGTTAAGCTAACACTTAGATGGTCTGGGCTTTCTGTAATACTGACCGGGTGATTTGGCAGAGCACAGGCTCAGCCAGACCAGTCTTGATCTCTTCCAGGCACACTCTATGTCCCTGCACTGCATATATGGCTCACTGACTTCCAGAGCTAAGCACAAGTGCATCTGTGACCATTTTAATTGACTTAATCATTTCCAAAATGTTATTAGTACCACTTGGTTATCATTGGCTCTTAAGTCTTAAGACATCAAAACAAACTGAGATTACTCATCCCGAAGATGGTAAATACAGGCAAAACTCAGGCATCTTAAAAAATATATGGTATGGTTAAACACCAAAAATAATAATCTTTGACTAATAATGACATCTTTAGGATATCAGTTAAGATCATTAGGAAATTAGCAGAGAAATATTTCTAGTATTCCTATATAATTCTACCAGATCAGTCAATCCTGAATTAAAACCAAGTATCTCTGCCTCTCTTCTGGGTTCTCAATTCTTAGTAGCAAGGATAGGCATACTGAGGCTAGAACAATTATTCTGTTAACAATTATTAACAGAAATTATATCCATTTGCACAGTCAGCTTAAATGGATGGAGCTTTTCAAAAGGAAAGACCAAAATTCAAAGGAAAAACACAAAAGCAAGAGAGACAACTTTATGCAGTTACTGAGGTGCTCAGGGTGAGGTGTGCATATTTTTAAAAATAACCAGCATTCAGGCTCAAGTTAACAACAGATAGAGGAAACAGATGGTACTTTCAGAGGGGCATGCACCAACTCCAGGAAGTATTTAAGACTGTAATTTTCTATAATAGCAAATTGTACCATGCGCACCAATTCAGGGATGGAAAGAGGTAGGTATTGAAATCAGTGATGACTTGTGTGGGCATAATAATTTGAGAGGAAAGTAAACACAAAAGAACACTGAAGACCAAAGGGTCGACTCTTGCGATGCATGCAGACACAGCTGAACCTGCATCTTTGCCCAGTGGAATGGGTTCCATGCATTGATCTACAGCTCCTTTACACAGAGCTGGAAGGAAACGGAGGTTACCCTGGCCTCATCTTTCACCTTTCAAATGCAGAAGAAAGAGGCAAGACGTTCAGCATTTTAACCTTTTCTATTTCACATGCCTTTAAGTAGACAGATTTTTCCTAATGACAAGTCAATGAGAAATGTTCAGTTCTGGGAATTAAAACAATTAACTTCTATATGTCTTCACAAAGCTCCAGATACTATCAATTTGGTCTGTTTACTTCATAGCAGTTTCAGCTTTTCCTTGGCTCAGGAGCATGTCAGAAGCTGTTTACAAGACTTTTCTGGGTAAGTTTCTTTAAAGAGTGCAATGAATTCACATAACTTACATAAGGTCAACTATGTGTGCCTGGCCTAAATAATGAAAGGGAAAACCCACGTCAGAGCAGGTGATTTTGCCCATGCTCTGACCAAGCACTCTGGGCAGTGGAGCATCCCTGAAAACCAGGGATGCTGGTTCTCCTTTGATCAACCTCAGTTCTCTGGTGCTTCTCAGAGTAATAGCATCTCACTGGGTTTAGTGTGATTCTAGTATTTGAAGATATAGTTAAAAAATAATTTGATTCTTTGATCATTTACACTTTATGTACTGACTGTGTTGCCCTGTGTCTCATGCGTGCACTGCTCAGTCGCTTCAGTCACGTCTGACTCTTTGTGACCCTATGGACTGTAGCCCACCAGATTCTTGTGTCCATGGGATTCTCCAGACAAGAATACTGGAGCAGATTGCCATGCCCTCCTCCAGGGGATCTTAGTGAACCAAGGATCAAACCTGTGTCTCCTGCATTGCAGGTGGATTCTTTACCATCTGAGCCACCAGGGATGCCCGTCCTATCTCTCACAGAAGATGCAAATCCACGCTACATAAAAATAGCATCATATTGATGGCTTTGAAATCACTTGCTACTCTTGAATGACCTCACCTTTACCTCACTTGAAGCTATTATATTTCCCAATCAACAGTGACCTTCTGATTCTAAATTTCAGAGGGTATCTCAGTTCTCTGAGCCAGCCAACTAACTGAAAAAAAAAAAAGACATTCTCATGGATTTGACCTTTCTCCTCTGTTGCTAGTTTCATAACATGAGGTTTATCTTCTGCAACATGAGGAATTAATTTTGGTAAACTGATAATCCAGCTTCACATGACATTTATTTTTAACTAGGTCCAAAAAAAGAAAAAAAAGAAGTGGGTGTTGAGAACCCTCTGGTATTCCTGGCATTTCCTGAAATTGACTGCAAAAGTTAATTCCATCTTGAGGATACATGTTTGATCATTTACGATTAAGATACTCAATGGAGAAAAGGTTAAAGATGAATCGGTTTTCCCTGAGGCATCTGGGTTGGAGGTGCACATGCATTCACAGCAAACCAGAAGAAGGAAGCCAGGACTTACATTCTGTTTCCCCACTATGTTATCGAAGGGCAGTTCAGGGCTCCAAGATCCCTCTGTGAATGTAGCCCCGCTGTTTCTCCTGTCTGAGGAGCTCACAGACTCCTTGACGATGTCTTCGGGCAAAGACAGTAGACTCTCCTCAGGCTGCTTAATTAAATAGGTCTCTATATTATGCTTCCTCAAGAATTCGTTTCTCTCTTTACCGTGACCCTCTTCCACATTATAGTCACCGTTGAGGCAGTCCAGCGTGGCTTTGGAGATATGAATCCGCCTGTGTGGACAAAGCATAGGTTGTCATACACCTGATGTGGCTTGCAAAGGCCATCTCTGTTTCTGTTTCTTGTGCAAACCCGACATCGGGGCTGTACATGGGTGCTGGTAGGACATGTCCTCAAGGACTATATCTGTTCCTCTGAAAAAAAGCAAAAAGAATAAAAGAAAACAGAAATATAAGCATAACTCAATGAGCAGAGTATCTATCACCAACTTCACCCCAAGGGACCCTGTAGCCTCTGATAAATTGCAGCCCCACTGAGACACATTTAAGCAACCTCCTTTTTTCCCTCATGACTGTCGGCCTGATCCCAGCAACTTTTAAACACACGTGATTTTTTTTTTTCAGTCGTGTTGATTATTTTGGAAAAACAAGTTTTATAAATGTTGCTGAATCCAACGGCAATTATTGTCAGATGACCATGCAAATGTATACTTTTCCTAGCATTTCAATTTTCACACATTTGTGCCTTATTTCTTCAATTTATCTATAATCTTCTTAAGAACAAAGGCAGGTCTTACAAGTCCAAAGGGCTACATGGAGGGATCCTTTAGGAAAACCACTGTGAGATGTGATTTCCCCTGTAATGTGTATGTGAAAAGCAGAAGAGAATGAAGCTGTGGATATGTGTGGGCTAGGCTCACTCACAAGGTAACAGACTTGTATCAGCCATCACGGTCCAAGATTCTAGTTTCTTTTTTAGTCAAACAACAGATGACATCAAGTGCTTTAAAGATCTGATGTGAATCTTGGGAATGGCACATGGTAAATCCTTCCAGAGAAAAGTTTTTCTATTCTCGTCACGAACTGAATCTGACTGCTTATTGTGCTATACTGTGGTCTGGGTAGATTCGCTTGTTGCTTAGAAGCATGGACACTTTGGCCAGGTTGCTTGCACTGAAGCCCTAGCTCTACAACTTGCTAGCTGAAAGATCTTGGGCAAGTTATTTAAGTTATTTAACATTTCTAGGTGTCTATTTGCTCACCCATAAAAATGGTAAAAATAATAGTATTCATTTCTTAGGGTCATCACAAGTATTGTAAGAGTTGATTCATGTAAGACAGTCAAAACAGTTTGTGGCACACTACACATACTACAAAAAAAAAAAAAAAACACTTGAAGTACTCTTTACAATGGCACTATTTTATTTCTGTTGTTTATTCCATGCCTCCTCAATGCTTATGGGATACAGTATATGTTCTGAACAAGATCTATAAGGCCTCTATTCATGTGGATCCTGCTTCTTCAAGGCTCATTCACTGACACCCTCTCCAGCTAATCAAGTAATTGGCATGTCCTCAAATTCAAGGTGCTATTTCACACCTGCTAAACTCAGAGCAAGCCATTCTCCTTGCCTAGAATGCTCACCCCACGTTCCTGATTCAGCACAAATTCATTTCTCTCGGCTGACTTCAATGCTCTTGAATATATGAATGAATGAATAATGTAGATACTTAAGACTTTGCTTGGCTTCTGGATTCTAGAAACAATATATCCAAGGAAACAATTTTTTAAAAGTGACTTTTACAAATGCATTTTACTTAGCACTATCTCTGCTTCTCTCTGTCATCCTCCTTGCTTACAGAGAAAATAACTCACTGCAAAGACATATAAAGAAATTGCCAACAATACATTTCTGATCATTTAAGGTAGATTCTGTACATTTTCCAAATAAGTATTCTTGTATACAGTCACTGATGTCAAAGGTAAGGTAAAACGCACGCAGGCTTCACTTTATTGTACTTCCCTTTATTTTGCTTCAGAGGTATTTCATTTATTTTTAAATACAGATTTAAGGTCTGTGGCAACCTTGCACTGAGCAAGTCTATCAGAGCCATTTTTCCAACAACCTGTACTCACTTTATATCTGTGTCATGTTTTGGTAGTTTTGAAACATTTCAAACTTGTCCACTATTGTATTTGTTATGATGATCTGTGATCTTTGATGTTATTTTTGCAAAAAGATTACAACTTGCTGAAGGCTTGGGTGGTGGTTAGCATCTTTTTTAGCAAGAAACTATTTTTTAATTGAGGTATGCGCATTTTTTTAGACATACTGCTATTGCATCCTTAATAAACTATGGTATAGTGTTAACATAACTTTTATGTGCTGAGAAACCAAAAACTTCATGTGATTTGTTTTATTGGGATATTTGCTTTATTGTAGTGGTCTAGAATCCAGTTTGCAGTATCTCCAAGGTATATCCCTATTAAAAATAAAAGCATGTGAAGGCTCTTTTGAGCTCTCTAGAGGAAAGTGCTAATTACAAAATATTTTCAGGATAAATTTTGTTAATATATAGGAATTCAGCTCAGTAGTGTTGAACTAGGAGAATAAAAAAGTTATTTCACCTTCCATGAAATAAAAGGTGCCCCAGTCTTTCTGAGATCAGTCTCAGAGCTGGGTGCTTGAAAGCTGTCTTTTTTCTCGCAGGCAAAATGAAACTCTTGGAAGTGTTTTATAAAGTCCGATGGCTGATTTTCTTTAAAAATAATCAAGTTACACACCAACCCCATTTGGTATTGTCTCTGGATTCTACATTTTATCATTCTGTGGTCAGTGCTAAGGGGGACTAATATTTGCATATCCTAAATCAATAGTATGTTCCCATAGTGAAAGACACCCTTCTCATCATTTACTATGATCCTTCTGCTGAAATTCTAATCAATATTTAAATGCTTTGATAGAAATGGAATTTCAGGGGCTCATTTTCATCCTTTCTACTATATGGAGCTTTGGAGTAAGACATTTGCAGCTGAGGTCTGGTGATTACATTTCCCTGTAAGGAAATAAGTCAGTTCTCAGACAATATTCTCATATATTGGTTAGATAAATCTGACAGTTTCTGATAATTTTAAATGCCACGACATAATAATAATAGTCATGATGTTAAATAAGCTCTAACAGGTGGGCAACACTTATTTTGCATAAATGTTATCTTATACCCAAATGTAGTCTATCTGCTTTTCCAGGAATCTAATTTCCATTCCTTCCAACAACCGTAGGTGAGAAAGCGTTGTCCCCCCTCACTCTGCTGACAGTGAAACTGGCTCAGAGGCAATGAGTAAGTAACTGGACCAGAGTCCTATGAATGGGAGAGAACAGTGCTGGATGGGGATTACAGCTTTCACCTTCAGAGTCCTTCCAAGACCCACAGCTACATCACATAGTCATTACTACAACCATAACCACGATTACTCCCCGAGCAAAGAACTTTATATACATTGCTTCACTTAACTAAAAGTTCAGAGTAGCAGCATCACTTGGGAGTTTGTTAGGGAGGCACCTTCTTTGTTCCCATCCCAGACATGTTGATCAGAAACTCTGAGGATGGGCCCAGCTACTGGTGGCTTAACAAATTACGTATGGATTTTGCATGACTCCAGGGAACAGCCCATCAACCATCATGCCATGGTGTTGTATGCCTCCTTCCCTTCTTCCTATGTTCTATGCATCATACTCAGCACTGCACACACAATGAGGGGCTGGAGAGTCATGATAAAGGACAATCTTGAGCAAATGGGACTGATAAATTAACAATGGGAGACAGTGATGGGCAGGGAGACCCTTCATAGCTATGTTTATGTGACATATTTCATTTCTTTGAGCCTCAGGGTCCCCATTAAAACAAGGAAGCTACTATTTACTATATGGAGAGATCAAATGACATGATGTATTCATGGTATTTAGCAGACTGTCTAGTGCATAAAAGATACTTGACACGGATTTAGAATGGGGCGGGACTATCTCTCTCACTGAAAGGAAAAGTAAGCTGAGTTTTAGCCTACAAAAGAGGAGGGGAAATAACAGACATTAAAATAGCAGAAAAAGCCAAGCAATGTCAAATCATGGAAAGTTCAGAGACATGTCTGTGTTTCCAAAGGAAGGTTAAGGTCATACAGAAGGTCAGTAAGTCTTAACCCTGGCTGCCCATGAGAATTGCTTTAAGAACTTAGATGAGATTTTGCACAGATTCTGCCTGACATGGACTGGTATGAGGTCAAGACCAGGACTTTTAAAATGCTCCTGTGCTGTTTCCAATGCGAAGTCAAATCTGAAAGCCAGTGCTTTACAGGACTGAGTCCAGAACATCTGAGTGTCCTCACCGCCTCTGACAGATGTTGCTAAACTTTTGGAGCCAATATTTGCACGATGTTTTAAAGTTCTGTGTCCTCCAAAATAATTGTTTCTTGAATATATATACCTCTGAATTCTGCACATGAGAAACCCACTGTCACAAAGTGAGCCAATGATAAGTGTTAAGCAAGGAGAGGGCTTTGCTTTGGCTTACCCGGGGATTCCTCCAGATTCAAGTTTGTTCGCAATGTCCACATCCCAAGACCAGACATCAAACTGCCACTTCCGAAGACCCAACACGCCACACAGCACCGAGCCCGAGTGGATTCCAATCCTCATGTCAACATCATGCTTCGTCCTTGATCGCACATACCTGACAACATAAGTGAATGAAGAGACAGATGTCAGAGGCCAGAGTGGGCATCCTGGCCCTGGTGGCAGTTTGGGTCTTGCTTACTCCATAAGTTTAACTCTTGCTCATTCACGTGCCACCTCTTCCATGAAGACTTCTTGGATTTCCTGATAACTAGAAAGATAACCTTCCTCCTCCAAACTCCACTAATTTTTAATCTGAACTTCTAAGGGTCTTTATCACCTTTCTCCCCAAACCTGGTCATCCTATGTAACTTCTTTCTCAGGGAATGACAACCCACTACTGCACAAACCTGTGATAGGTTACAGACTCTGAACTTCACTGAACACTCCATTTCCAACCTAAATATTTTAACTTTTATTCCATTTCCTTCTCTCCATTCCTTATATCGACATTCTAGTTCAGGTCACCATTAAGCTTCAGTCTGGAGTCCCCTTACAGCTCAAGTTCCACATAGCTAGCTACAAGACAATAGTGACTGTCACTCCATCACTCCTTGTCTAAAACTCTTTCCTGACCTCCCAACCCCTTAGAGCAGTGGTCTCCAGAGTAGCTTGCTCACATCCCAGGGCTGAGCCAGGTCAGCTGTTGGGATGTATAGACAATCACACAACTTCCGTCCATAGCTTTTGTTTTTATCTTTACCAGAATTCAATCTATGGATTGACCTTAGGGACTTTACAGGGTCTGTGTGAGACTGTCCTCTGCTTGTAAGCGTGGGGGAGGCATCTTGAAAATAGAAGATTTCTTCCATCAAGGGCTGCCTCTGCATATAGCCATCCCTTCCTCATTTTCAGAGTATTTCCAACCACTTCAGTTTAAGAGTTAAAAGATGTCATTTAGGTAGAAAGAAATTCCAACAGTAGAATATAATACTTTAAAATAGAAGAGCTAGAAAAATCTTCACTGCCATATAGAAATCCAATGGTTATTTTACTTCAAAATGCTGAAAGGAGTTGTCAAATTTAAATTTGGACTTCCCTGATGGGTATGGAGGATAAGAATCTGCCTGCCAATGCAGGGGACATGGGTTCACTCTCTGGTCTGGGAAGATTCCACGTGCAGGGCAGCAACTAAGGCACAACTACTAAGCCCGAGTTCTAGCCCACAGGGCACAATAACTGAAGTCCGCATGCCTAGAGCCAGTGCTCCACAACAAGAGAAGCAACTGGTGCTTCTCTTCATCACAAGGAGAAGCCTGCCCACTGCGATTAAAAAGTAGTCCCCACTTGCGTCAACTAGAGGAAGCCCGTGCCCAGCAACAAAGACCTAGTGCAGCCAAAAACAAGTAAATAAATAAAGATGACTTATCTTTATGGCAGCTTATACAATCAACATTGATCATATAGATAAGCAACAAGGATATATTGTATAACACATGGAATTATAGCCATTATCCTGTAATAACCATTGTTGGAGTATAATCTGTAAAAATACTGAATCACTAGCCTGTATACCTGAAACTATTATTGAAGGAGGAAAGAGATAGAACAGGCTCCATCTTGAAAGCAGGACTCCTTCTTGGACCAGACTGTGGACTTTGAGTTATATGCCCAGTACCTATGGAGACGACATACCAACTGGAAAATCAGACCCCCAGGATGGAAGAGCCCCAGGGCTCGTACCTAGACTCTCCATCGCCTAAAAGAATACCCTAATTATCTGTGTAACCAAATGGAGTCATACATTCTACTATGCTTATTGGGGTATGACCACAGGCCTATTGATATTTGTCCACTGTTAACTACGTAGGCTTAAGGCATACGAATCACGGGTTAACTTTGATTGTATCTTTCTTTTCCTTTGTTCAGACTAGTTTCAGAGAATTTGGGGAGGTGGGTTTGAGCGTGTACTCTTAGGGTATATAAGGTTTTCATAAACACTGGCCGGGGTCCTCGGCTAAGAGGAGACTCTGCCTTGGGCCCGCCGGTGTAATAAACTGCACTCCACTATCTGCATTGTCTTTCTGAGTGCGTTTGTTTCCCGGAACGCGTGGCTACAACATTATGATACTGTAAATCAACTATACCTCAATAAAAAATGAATTAATATAAAAAATAAAGATGATTTATCCCTTTTTATTTGACATGAAAGTGAATATTTGGGAAAAACCCCAAACTTTCTTAATTTGTTTATCCAAACTGAAGAGGATGATTTAAGAAGGAATGAGAAAGTAACTGCTTTTCCTGAGAAATTCACACTCTGAAGAGAGAATTTTGAAAATAGAAGTTTGGAAATGTCACCTTCTCTTTGGGAACTTGACTGTCAAACATGTTGTATCAACTATCAAAATTCTCAGAGAGGGAGTTCCTTGGTGGTCCAGTGGTTAGCAGGCTTTCACTGCCGGGGTCCAAGTTTGACACCTGGTCAGGGAACTAAGATCTTGCAAGCTGGGTAGTGGGGCCAAAAAAAAAAAACCTCTCAAAGATGCATATTTACTAACGTCAGGGAGAAAAAAGTTTTGCTTTCTCCTTCTAGTTTCTTCAGACTGCTCTAAAAATTAAATTGACATGAGACAGAATAACAGTAAAAAATCAAATTTAATTACATACACCCAGGACCGTTGGAGAAGACTCCTGAGAGTCCCTTGGACTGCAAGGAGATCCAACCAGTCCATTCTGAAGGAGATCAGCTCTGGGATTTCTTTGGAAGGAATGATGCTAAAGCTGAAGCTCCAGTACTTCGGCCACCTCATGCGAAGAGGTGACTCACTGGAAAAAGACTCTGATGCTGAGAAGGATTGGGGGCAGGAGGAGAAGGGGATGATAGAGGATGAGATGGCTGGATGGCATCACCGACTCAATGCACACGAGTTTGAGTGAACTCCGGGAGTTGGTGATGGACAGGGAGGCCTGGCGTGCTGCGATTCATGGGGTCGCAAAGAGTCAGACACGACTGAGTGACTGAACTGAACTGAACTGAGGACCTCCCAAGAAAAATGACATCCCAAGACAAATTAGAGAATGAAGGCTTCTATGAGGAGAGAAGGGATGAAGAGGAAAAGTTAAAATTTTACATAATCTCCTTCTTCTGCCTCTGTAACTCAGCTTGCCCTTTGCAAAGTCTAGATCACGTAGGTCATGAGGTCTCAGAAAGTGGGGACTTGCAATACTAGGAACTGGAGTTTATCTCACTCACCCTTGTCCTGCTCTTTGCAATCGCCCAGCCCCTGCAAACCTGCTTAATCATGCCTCTCCAGGTCAGGCATCCCCTTCCCCATCTTGACCACTGTTGCCGTGCGTGCACACAAAACCCCTTAGTTTAAACCAGCCTATTAACAGCTGGTGTTGCCCACTATAGTCTGTCTATAAAAACTCTGTAATCACTTTGTCTGGGGCTCAGAGCTTGGAATGTTAACTCCTCTGGGCCCGCCAGCATAATAAACCTGAGCTCTCCGATTCTCCCAGTGTAGTGCTTGTGTAGTGCTTGGTTTCTCCAGTACTGGCTTCTTCGACAGGGGAAGGGGAGAGGAGTTTGGGACTTCAGAGGAGGAGAGCAATTTACAGGAAGATGGGAAAGAAGTGTTTGGTAAACAAACATTTGCCAGGCTTTGCAAAGACAATGGGACATAGAGAAAGTTTGATCAAACAGGACTTGCTAAGTTTTCCCCAGTTTAACATGTTTAGCTCCTATTCCTTGTAGTATCTCTGAGGCCAAGTCTCTTCCTGGAATGGGGCCAATTTAAATTCTTTTAGGCAGGGGGGCTCAGGGTTGGGAATTCATGTACACCTGTGGTGGATTCATGTCAAAGTAGGGCAAAACCAATACAGTATTGTAAAGTAAAAAAATAAAGTAAAAATTAAAAAAAACCAAATTCTTTTAGGCAGTCAAAAGGAGGAGGTAAAAGCTCTTCCTGAGCCTTTTGTTTCTTAAAAACCACCTGCCAGGGCTTCCCTGGTGGTACAGTGGATAAAAATCTCCCAGCAATGTCCCCCAGGGATGGGTTCAATCCCTGGTTCGGGAAGATCCACGTGCCACAGAGCAACTAAGCCTGTGTACTACAGCTACTGAGCTTGCATTCTAGAGTCTGTGCTTTGCAACAGGAGAAGTCATGGCAATGAGAAGCCTGTGCACCACAATGAAATTTAGACCCTGCTCACCACAACCAGAGAAAATCTGTGCTTAGCAATGAAGACCTAGCACAGTAAGAAAAAAAAAGCCCCAAACAAAAACAACAGCCTAAAATAATCTTCATGCCAAACAGACACATTTTGGGGTGGCAAATTTTGTTCCCCTATGGTAATCTATTTTAAAATTTTCCAAGTACAGTATTATGGTAGTCTTTGAACCCGTTTGTTAAAAAATATAAAAAACCTATTGCCTTATAATGAGTTTGTATGAATAACTCACAAACATCAGAGAAAAAAAGTAAGGTTGGGGACTTCCCTGGTGGTCTAGTGGCTAAAACTCCATGCTGCCAATGCAGGGGACCTGGGTTTGGTCCCTGGTTAGGAAACTATATCCTACATGTCACAACTAAGACCTGTATGCTGTAACTAAGATCCAGAGCAGCCAAATAAGCACATATTTTTTAAAAAGGAAAATGTAGCGCAAACCTTGTATAAGGCTTTGTCACCAATGACCTAGAAAACACAACCAAGGGTGCAAATACACCTCCAGGATCTGCCTGTCTTTATAAGATGTATATTTCTCTCTGATGGCCATCAGAGCCAAACACAGAAATAAACTAAATTTGAAACCCAACCTTTGCATTTCTGTATCATAAACTATTAAGAAGAAAAAAAATCAGTTACGTTCAAACCCACTGCTCTCACCAAAAAATGATGAGAGCTGAAAGATTTTTGCACTATCAGTGAATTTTAAATATTTGAAAGTATTGTTTATTTCACCAGTATCATTTACAATCCCTCTCTCATATGTGTTTTGTAGTATGTGCTTTTAAATGTATGAATATAATGATAGAATGGACAATAATACAATTTCTAAATTATTATGATCCCTTTTGATAGAGATGGGGGATCAAAATATTCAGAAATCACTGGTCTGTGAGATAAAATGGAAAATTCCTGGCCTGGCACATAAAATCCTTCATGAGCTTTGTGCATCTGAATTATCAGCCTCATTTCTCAAGCATACATCGGACTCCAGACATCCAACTGCAAAGTCACTGCCTGAATCCTGGGCCCTCCTCCTCCAGTCTGGAATGTCCATCCCCTCCCTTCAGGTGACGTCTGGATTACGTGCTTTCTCCAGTGTTTGTACTGCATCCCACGTGAACAATAACTGGGATGCTGTATTGCAATAATCTCTTCCCTCTACTGGATTTTAAACATTGGCGGTATAGACTTTGCATGGTTCAATTGCCACTTACCCCTTTTAACATGGTACTGGGTTTGGAACATGGCCCACACTTAATGGGTATTTACTAGATGGAAAAATGGATGGGTGAATGGATGGGTATCCATACTCACTATTCATGCTCTCACATTTCTTTCTCTTTTTTAAAATTTCCTGACGAGGGATCAAACCCATGCCCCCTGCAGTGGAAGCAACAAGTCTTAACCACTGGACAGTCAGGGCAGTCCCCATGTTTCACATTTCTACATATAAACTTCTTGAAGGCAGTATTCTTGTCTGAGTAATTCTTGTATCTCGCACAGCCTGGAGCATCATGCCTCACATATAGTTTTTTTTTTTTTTTCTTAAAGAATAAATGAATGATTCCATATACAAGCTGTATTCTCTGTTCTTAACAAGTTTGGCTAAGACAGTAAAGAATCCACTTGCAATGTCGGAGACTTGGGTTCAGTCCTTGGGTTGAGAAGATCCCTTGGAGAACAGAATAGCTACCCAGTCTAGTATTCTGGGCTGGAGAATTCAATGGACAGAGGAGCCTGGCAGGCTACAGTCCATGGGGCTGCAAAGAGTCGGATACCACTGAGTGACTTTCACTTCATTTCACTTCAACAAGTTATAAGATAATACACTTATTTAAACAAGAAAGTAAAGTGGAAGTGGGTTGAGAATATAGAAATAAATTAGATGTTAAGAAAGCAGCCATAGACATTAGAAAGAATGCTTGTAGCTAAAGGATGAGACAAGTTATATTCCTGGTGAGGACTCTAGTTTCTGGGCCATTGTTTTAACTTTAACTTTTAAGTTAAAAACTGCATGTGTATACATATACACACACAGCCTTCATCCACTGATAATGAAAACATTTGAGGCCATTTGAAAAACTCAATAAAGCAAGAGGACAAGCAGCATCTAGCACCTAGGAAGAGCGTTTCAGTTTCTGATGCTTTCTCAATGAGTTTCTGTGAGATGCGTCAGTGGGAGAGGCCGTCGGTGTGGTCTATCATGTCTTATGCACCACAATATTCAAACACATATTAGGATTGTGTTTTCCCGCATATTTCATGTTATTTTTAGCCAATAAAATGTGAGTAGAGGGACCTCTCTGGTGGTCCAGCAGTTAAGACTCAGAGCTGCAGTGCAGGGAGCATGGGTTGGATTCCTGGTTGAAGAATTAAGATCCCACATGCCTTGCCGCGAGGCCAAAAAAATACATATTTTAGGGGCAGAAGCTTTAAAAGACTGATCAACCACATTTTCTCTCTGTTCCCACCATCAGTGAAGGACACCTGGTGATGAAGCCTTCTTGACTAGGGTTCTTGAATAGTGGTTCCCTGCCATTGCCTCAACCAGTTCACAATGGACAGAAAATGTGCAAGAAAAGTGAATCTTTGCTGAGTTAAGCCACTGAGCTTTGGGGGGATGTCTGTCATGTCAACCTACTTGGGACTATCCTGAAGGGTATAGTCATCACCTCCAATCTATATCCTTCTCATGATATGAGCATCACTATAGTGGAGGGAGTAATACAGACTCTGGTGTCAGACCACCTGAGTTTACATCTTGCTCTGCCCCTTACTAGCTGCACTGTCTTAGGCAAGGTACCCAGCGTCTACCTAAAATGGGAATGATAGTAGCATTGTCAGAATTAATTGGATAAACATACATAGAGAGCTGAGAAGAGTGTCTGGAACATACTACAGATGACTTGGACTCATCACATTTGAAGGAACTGTTGTTGTTAAGTCACTGAATTGTGTCTGATTCTTTGTGACCCCATAAACTGTAGCCCACCAGGCTCCTCTGCCCATGGGATTTCTCAAGTAAGAATATTGAAGTGAGTTGCCATTTCCTCCTCCAGGGGATCTTCCCGAGCCAGGAATCGAACCCGTGTCCCCTGCATTGACAGGTGGATTCTTTACCACTGAGCCACCTGGGAAGCCCATGAGGGACTACAGGAAAGTAGAATTTTCTTGTGGCCACACAGCTGAAAAGCAGGATTCTAAGACTAAACTGAGGCTGTTGTTTTTTAAACTTCATGCACTTTACAGCGTAGACACTGTATGTGTTCTGTGAGTCTGGACAAATAGCTAGATCCAACCCAGAGTTTCAATGGTCATAAAATAAAACTCTAGCTGATTGTTTCACTTACAGAGCCTCTGTGAGCCCCAGAGGAGAAAATGGATGTTAAAGCACTTTGCCAACTAATTGTGAGGGTCTATTAAACAGCACTCTGTGCTAATGCCATTGGGCAATTAACATTATCCAGGGAATGCACTGGAACATCTTAATGAAAAGACATTTAAATTTTTTATTTTCTTCTACAAAACAAAAATCATAAGAAGACAAACATGGTTGCTACACTGCGTTTTCTTTCTTTTTGTTGTGTCTGGGATTTGACTTAATAAAAGATAAGAATGAAATTATGGCAAAGTAATGAATAATTTACAGACAGTGATCCTCTTTGGAAAGGCTGCCCAGCGGTTGCAAAGAACTACAAACACATACCATGTGTTTCAAGCCCAGTTCTTAAAGGGGTACTCTGTGTATCCTTGAAATTAAAACGGATGGCATTCTGCTCTGAGTTACAACCCTGTTTAATTTTTCCAAAACAAAGCCACACTGATCCCTTGCTGGGCTTCATCACCGCAAATACAGAAAAAAATGCCTATAGATCGCTCACCTTATAAACATGTTACCTTCCCTTTCTTCTCCATAAACTCTGAGCTTCTTGAGGGCAGGGGTACCATCTTTCATTTCCACATGCCCAGTGCGTAGCACATAGGTGTGCTGTGTACTCAGACGCTCAGTCGTGTCCGACTCTTTGAGACCCCATGGACTGTAGCCCGCCAGGGCTACGGCCCTCTGTCCATGGGCTTCTCCAGACAAGAATACTGGAGTGGGTTGCCATTTCCTCCTGCAGGGATCTTCCCGACCAAGGGACTGAAATCGTGTCTCATGTCTCCTACATTGGCAGGCAGATTCTTAACCATTAGCACATAGTGCTCAGATGTACTTACTGAATTCATGGACAAAATCTTTCTTTCTCTATAGCCTCTGGCTGCTTTTTAGAGTCCCAGGGGAACTATGGAGTTGCCTTTAGCCCTGCCAGTTGGAGAGTGGGGAGAATCTCCACATCTTCCCCCTTCAATTCAAGCAGCTTTGTGCTCATGTGTGTTCATGGAGGGCTTCTATCTAAGATTTCTTTGAAATAAAGACTCCACTTAATAGTTATTACAATTTTTTTTGTAGCTCTAGATCAAGCAGGGGTACCCACAATGCAACAGTTAACCAGCAAAAAGCGATGACGTTATTTCCTGTAACTGAACGGTTAAAGAAGAGTGCTTGGTATATGGTAAAAGATGGAGAAGCTTTCAGTTGAAATGCTGGGGAAAAAAGGAAGAGCATGGGAGTTAGCTATGGAAGTCAATTGCAGCCACTGGGCAGGGTGTTCTGCGCAAGTGTCAAGTTTTACATTTACAATAACTCTGTGTACCATTACCAGCGCCATTTTACAACTGAGGAAACTGAGCTCCAATAAGTTCCTTTCTTTGGTCACACATACAGCAGTGGAATAGCTGGGATTTCTCCCTGGGGTGCGAGTCTAAATCCAGGGGTCCACCTCTACTGCCTGGAATGATTTACTTTGAGAAAGAAGCCCTCCTCAGCGGTCCACAAACCACTGGGGTTTAATCTGGCTCTGCCCCATAGAGGGATGACACAGTCTCTGCTGATTAATTCCCAAAGTCAGCAGGCCTAAGACAAGCTCCCTTCTGTAGATTTCTGAGTTCACGGAAGGTGGCACAAGAGTCACTCACTGTCAGGGTGGGGGCTGTCAGCAAGCTGGTCGTGGAGCCCGACTTTGCCTTCAACCATGATCTATTCCACAGTCTTTACTGGACGCTGAAGTCAGCTTGCCTTATAAAACGTGCAGCTCATCTGCTTTTAAAAAGTTGAAAAACTACCATGTCTTATCCTAGCATGGACGTTGCAGTCTCATAAAATACTTCATATGATGCCCACCACAGTTCTGATAGGTAGATACCTATCAGGATTACAAACTTCCACTTTACAGATGAGGAAACTGAGGCTCCAAGAGAGTTAAAACATTCAATATCTCTTCTGTGTTGACCTCATGTTCTGTGTTGACTTCATGATCTCCCTTCATTCTCACAACCACCCGATACTACATATCCTATCCATTTATCTCATTCATTCATCCAAGAAGCATTTCTTGAAGACCTCAGCAGATATAAGCAGGGAACCAAATAGACAAACCAGAAAATCTGTTCCTGTCTTTATCGAACCTGAATTAGGATGTTTTTCTCCCCATTTTGCAGCTAAGAAGCCTGACATGGAGAGAGGTTAAGTCTCTCGCTCAAGGTTAGGAAGTGATAGGTCCTGATTGGCCCTCAGAACACCAAACTGTAGGCCGAGAGCTCCATGGACACCTGGCTGCTGCTTGTACTCCATTCAACATCACCCTCCTGCTTTGGGGAGTGGGAAGGTAAGGGGAGAATCCAGAGCAGGATTCCTGGTCAAAAATAGTGTGAACTCCATGAGAGAAAAGCAAGAGAAAGGATCCAGCCACTCATTTCCCACACTGAGCTCTATGTCTTTCTCTCTCTGTAAAAATAGATATAAAAAACTAAGGTTGCCCTAAATGATGAGTGTGTGCACGTGTGTGTGTGTGTGTGTGTACTCTACAATGCATATTTCTTTAAACTCACAAGCACTTTTCTATGCCATTGAATACTAACACAAACCATGGCAACTAATGGTTCCTCATTTCCCTGTTTTGTAATATGCAAAAATTTATCTAACTATTTCCCAGCCTTTGGACATTTAGGGATTCAGATGAATATGCCTCAGGGTCTTTGCCCTGCCACTAACAGGCTGTGCGTCATTGACAGGAAGTTATTTATCCAATCAGAGTGTTATTTTCCTCCTCTGACAATTGAGGAAAGAGACAGTAGCTTCTTCACCCCACAGGGCTGTGGTCACTATTAGGAGAGGTGAGTCAGGAAGGTTATTTAGTATGGTGTCTGGCACGTGGTAAGCATTCAATCAATATTAGCTTAATGAACTATTCCTACTAGATAGATTTGATCTTTACCATTGTAAATAATTTTGTGAAAAGAACCCTTGCTCATGCATTACAGACAACTCTGTTGCATTTTAAAGACAACTACAGCTTTGTGGATGCTATAGAAGTCGCTCAGTCGTGTCCAACTCTTTGAGACCCCATAGACTGTAGCCAATCAGGCTTCTCCATCCATGGGATTTTCCAGGCAAGAGTGCTGGAGTGGATTGCCATTTCCTTCTCCAGAGGATCTTCCTGACCCAGGAATCGAACCCGGATCTCCGCATTGCAGGCAGATGCTTTACCGTCTGAGCCACCAGGAAGCATCGGATCAAGGTAAGAAAGGGGTTTGGAAAGGAAAGAAAGATATATATATACAGAGAGAGAGACAAGGGAGAAAGGGAGAGATAGAAAGAGCAAAAAAAAATTCAAGAGGGAGAAAGGAGAAGGAAGAGATGCCCAGAGACATGCACTAGGCTTGGGCACTCCTGCCTCTTAAAGGAAGAAAAACAAATCCTGATTTTCATTCCTCATCCCGCCATGCTGCTTGGCAGGACAACCCCACCACAAAGTTTAAGACCTTTGCTCCAATTAACCGTTGGGGACAAGCCAGTTTCTGCTTGGCATTCTGGTGTCATTCCATGTCTTTTTAGCAACTGCACTGAAAAGATCAGGCTCTGCAGTTTTCATTAAGTTTCATCAAGGGAGCCTTTGCAGATCGTTAATAAGGATATTGCATATTACAGAGCCCACCTTCAGCTCTAGTGTCTTATAAGCTATCAAGCCTCCCCAGAAACAGAGCCAGGGTGTGTGAAGAAGTGCCACCTGGAACCACTTTTCAATCTACTTAATAGAACTATTATCTAAGCCTATTTTAATTAATTTAATTTTATGAACAGACATCCATGAGATGCTATTAAATACTTCATTAGAAATAAAGCTACATTCAATCACTTTTTTTTTTTTTGCCATTCACCCAGCTAATATCATGTTTCTAAAATCTACTATTTTTTCCAATGGAATACATTTACTAAGAGGTTTGATGAAGGCTTACAATCTTGTGATTGTCAGAGGTTTACTGACTTCTCTTCCCTCTCAGTGTCAGTTCTGATCATTTGTTAAGGATGTATGTGAGACTTCCTAGGCTACCCTTCGACCCTCTGGGTGTCAATAGCAGATTGAAGTCATCAGAAAGAACTCCAGAAATCTAGAGATGAGATTAATCATGCTGTCATGGTTAAGACCAATGGTTTTGAGGGCAGATGGTTCTGGACTGGTGCCCTTGTTTGGCTACTGACCAGCTCTGTGGTTGTGGGCAACTACACGAACTCTGTAAGCTCCAGTTTCCTCATGGGTAAAGTAGGAGCCTAATTCCAGAGGTGAGTCAGGATGCACCCACACAGTTGTATGGTTGTTTATGGTTAACACCCACTCTGATGGACTTCCCTGGCCGATTCTGATTAGTCCATGCTGTAGCCATACTAGTGAGAGAGTCAATTCCTAGGCAGGTTGATAGGAAGTCCAGGGTCTCTGAGGAGGAGAGGCGGTGGTGGGGGGTGGTCTGGGGCTCTCAAAGAGGAGATAGGGGTCTGGAATTCTCAAGGAGGTGGAAAGGACAAACGCCCTTTCCCCTCTACATNGCTGTAGCCATACTAGTGAGAGAGTCAATTCCTAGGCAGGTTGATAGGAAGTCCAGGGTCTCTGAGGAGGAGAGGCGGTGGTGGGGGGTGGTCTGGGGCTCTCAAAGAGGAGATAGGGGTCTGGAATTCTCAAGGAGGTGGAAAGGACAAACGCCCTTTCCCCTCTACATTCCTTAGTATAAGTCACCGAGGGCTTCCCTAATAGCTCAGTCAGTAAAGAATCTGCCTGCAATGCAGGAGACCTGGGTTCAATTCCTGGGTTGGCAAGATCCCCTGGAGAAGGAAATGGCAACCTGCTCCAGTATTCATGCCTGGAGAACCCCATGGACAGAGGAGCCTGGCAGGTTATAGTCGATGGGGTTGCAAGAGTTGGACACGACTTAGCGACTAAACTACTACTACTACTACTAGTCACCTAAAACGTTTCTCTCCTTAAGCCTGGAACTGATGATTACACAACAAACAACTCAGTTTAAACTCCTTACCAAAGATTATATGGGGACTTCTCTGGTGGCTCAGATGGTAAAGCATCTGCCTACAATGCAGGAGACCCAGGTTCAATCCCTGGGTTGGGAAGATCTCCTGGAGAAGGAAATGGAAACCCACTCCAGTATTCTTGCCTGCAAAATCCCATCAGTGGTGGAACCTGGTGGGCTACAGTTCTTGGGGTCACAAAGAGTCAGACAGGACTCTTTGAGCAACTTCACTCCACTTTCAAGGATTATATAACAACAATATATCCTGCTTGAGGACAGTTTCTCCTTCCTGAAAACCTTCTGACTAATCCTGATATCTTAGAATGTATATTATGGGAGTGGGTCTGGTAAAATGTTTCTATTGGTAAGTTCTAAAAGACGCTTACTCCTTGGAAGGAAAGTTATGACCAACCTAGATAGCATACTGAAAAGCAAAGATATTAGTTTGCCAACAAAGGTCCATCTAGTCAAGGCTATGGTTTTTCCAGTGTTCATGTATGGATGTGAGAATTGGACTGTGAAGAGAGCTAAGTGCCAAAGAATTGATGCTTTTGAACTGTGGTGTTGGAGAAGACTCTTGAGGGTCCCTTGGACTGCAAGGAGATCCAACCAGTCCGTCCTAAAGGAGATCAGTCCTGGGTGTTCATTGGAAGGACTGATGCTGAGGCTGAAACTCCAATACTTTGGCCACCTGATGCGAAGAGCTGACTCATTGGAAAAGACCCTAATGCTGGGAGGGATTGGGGGCAGATGGAGAAGGGGACGACAGAGGATGAGATGGCTGGATGGCATCACTGACTCGCTGCACATGAATTTGTGTGAACTCTGGGAGTTGTTGATGGACAGAGAGGCCTGGCGTGCTGTGATTCATGGGATCGCAAAGAGGCGGAAACAACTGAGCAACTGAACTGAATCCTGTTATCTTAAAATGTAAATTGTAGGAGTGGGTCTGGTAAAACTTTCACAACCTTGAGACATCCTTTTGATTTATTGTAATAACTAATTTAAAAAGTATATAATTTCCTTGCTTAGACTAGTGAGGGGGGCACTCTCCTCTCCCCCTTCAGATGTCTGTGTCAGAAGCTTTCTCTGTCCCTTTTTATACTTTAATAAAACTCTGCAACACAAAAGCTCTTGAGTGATCAAGCCTGATCCCTGGTCCCGAAGCTAAATCTTCTTCGGAGATCACAGTATCACTAGTTGTTCAATATTTTGGTCTCAGCCCCGCCTAACTTCCTAGAATTGCTATATGGACTAAATGAGTGAAGACATGTAAAACACTTAGTTCACGGCATAGAGTAGGTGTTCATTAAACCTTATTGTTATTATTATTATTTTGTTAGGCTGGAAGCCCTAAAAAATGAATAGATTTCTGTAACTTAACTGAGTCCAATTTTCCAGTGTCCAAAATCAGCCCTGATTGTAAGATTCTATTAAGGAAAAACATTTTCTGGTGATAAATGCATGCTATGCATTTAAATTTTCAAAAGAACACTCTGAGTTAAGGCTCTTATGATTCCCATTTCACAGAAGAGGTCATATAGGCTTTGAGAAGTGAAGAAGCAGCAACCATATTATGTCTTCTGACTGCAGTTCAGGATCAAGTGTGTTCCCTACAAGTCATCTCATGGTGCCCTAGTCACTCTTCCAGGGAACCACTGTTCTGATCACATCCAGCAACAAACTCTAATAAGGTGGTGTGTGCGTACTTAGTCACTTAAATGTGCCCGACTCTTTGTGATCCCTTGGACTGCAGCCTGCCCGGNTTCAGGATCAAGTGTGTTCCCTACAAGTCATCTCATGGTGCCCTAGTCACTCTTCCAGGGAACCACTGTTCTGATCACATCCAGCAACAAACTCTAATAAGGTGGTGTGTGCGTACTTAGTCACTTAAATGTGCCCGACTCTTTGTGATCCCTTGGACTGCAGCCTGCCCGGCTCCTCTGCCCATGGGGATTCTCCAGGCAAGAATACTACAGTGGGTTACCATGCCCTTCTCCAGGGGATCTTCCCAACCCAGGGATCGAACTCAGGTCTCCCTCATTGCTGGCAGATTCTTTACCGTCTGAGCCACCAGGGAAGCCTAGAACCCTGTCCAAATGCTTACAGTATTATCAATCAACAAGGGACATTTACTATAATGATAAAAATTTGATTTAAACTTCTAGGTCACATATGGTGTCTTGAGGGACTCTTGGGGTCTCAGCTTTGGAGGATTCTAACCCTTTCCTATTTCACTACTGCTCTATTGAAGGTCTTTACTTCTCTTTCCTGTACTGTTATAAAAATATCTCCCAACCAGTTTCCTTCCCCTTGGCCTCTGTTTTCTCTCATCCAGAGTCAACTGGAGAGAGTTGCCCATCTCCATGGTTACCCTCCTCAAGCACTGATCGGAACATGACACTTCCCCACTTCAAGTGTCAGAGACTTCCCATTGCCTGCGGGATAAAACCTGGTGTATCTCAAAAGGTCACCAACTATCTGTGCACTAACTCCACAGACTGAATTTAGAATTATAGTGACCGTGAAGCCTGCTTCAGATCCTTCACACACACACACACACACACACACACACACACATACGTATGCACAAACATACCCATGAACACACATGTATAGACACAGAAGTACACACATACTCATGCATATTCACATCTCACAAAGACACATGCACACATAACACCATACGTATGTATACACACACATACACACATATACATGCCACATATGCATACACAGCACACATGTACATATATACAATACATATGAAAGAAAGTAAAGTTGCCCAATCGTGTCCGACTCTTTGCAACCCACGGACTGTAGTCTACCAGGCTCCTCCGTCCATGGAATTTTCCAGTGAAGAGTACTGGAGTGGGTTGCATACATTAGCATATATACACACGCATACATATATGCACACATGTGGTTTCTGTCATTCTTAACTACCAGGGTAACCTTCTTCAGACCCTTGTGGTTTTTAAAGGTACTTAAAATTTACTTGGCTGCACTGGGTCTTAGTGGTGCCACCCAGGCTTAGTTGTCCCAAGGCATGTGGTATCTTCCCAGACCAGGGATCAAACCCATATCCCACGAGTTGCATGATGGGTTCTTTACCACTGGGCCACCAGGGAAGACTCATGACTTTGTTTTTAGGAAAAAAAACTTTGGATCTCAATGAAAAAGACCACTGTGGAGATAACGTAGATGGGGAAACTGTTTTCTTATGTTTTTACTTCTGACAGTCTTGACTCTTGTTTCCTTCAGAAGCCTTCTGGTGTTCTGAGCAGCAGCTCATCCCACCTTTCCAGATTCCAGCTCTCTGTTCCCACTAGTGTGTGATGGAAGGAGAATCCCTATAACATATTTGGAGTGATCAGTGAGTAAAGGCCCAGGGCCATTTTGAGTGTTGGTTTGCCATTTATGCAGGAGTTATAAATCTCACCCAAGCATGGACACGACTGAAGCTGCTGGGGTCCAAATGCCATCTCACCATCAGAGCACCAGCCTCTCATTGTCAGTCTGTACTCTGAGGACTGGTGTTGGGATTCTGACTCCTTGAAGAAATGCCAAAAAGGGGGACAAAGAGAAACTCTGACAAGCCAGGGGCAGTACCTCAATAGGGATCCATCTCTGATGCCTGGGGATACCAGTCAATAAATGGCTTATCGACATTACAACATATGCAAATAATGTTAAGCACGGTTCCAGACTTGACAGCTTCTTTGGAGTTTTCCAGTTGGAATAAGTGCCTTTGGGCTGAATACCAAGTTGCATCATGTCTCAGTGGTGGTTGGTTAAGATTTCTGACTTTTTGGTAAAGCTATAGAACTGGAATTTTCTTATCCACACATGGAGGTACAAATATTGTCTGCTGGTCATTCCTCAGAGTACAATACTTGACAGGAGTGGAAACTCTACAAGTCTGAGCCAACTGCAACTCAGGTTTGCCTACTTTTAGAGCTTGTGTTTATTTCTCTGCACCATGCTTTGTTGGTAACCAAAAGAATTCACACTGGACCTCATGTCAGCTACATTATAATCAAAGAGTTGTTTGAGCATTGATAGACTCTGACTCATGCAGTTAAAAAACATCCTCCTGAATTGTCTTGTTCTAAAGGAAGTAAAAGCTATACTTAATAAACTAACAAGAGAAAGTCCTTGAATCACTTCGACCCCTCCAAATCTCAGTGTCCCACTCCAAAGCTTCAGAAAGGACACTTTAAATTGGTTAAAATGGTCAGGAGGGATAAGATCCTCTCCAGAAAGATAAATGGTAATGTTCTGAGAATCTTAAAGCATTTTGACAATCAATGTTCATTTCTTCTGCAATGTCATTTCTGCAGCATATCTTCTGCTGAAGTTCAAGTTAGAAACTCCTATAGAAAGTCTGTGAATGAACAGATAAAGAGACTATTCTTTCTTTCTTTTTTTCCTTCCTTTTCCCTCCCTTCTTTCCTTTCATCCTTCCTTTCTTTCTCCCTTTCTCTCTCTCTCCACACAGACACAGACACACAGAAGCGCTGGAATATTATTCGGGTTTAAAAATGAAGAAAACCTTGCCATTTGCAATAACATGGATGAATGTGGAGGGTATTGTACTCAGTGAAGTAAGCCAGAAAGAGAAAGATAAGTCCATTTATATGTGGACAGTTGTTATTTTTTTTTTTTAAAGCTGTACCAATAGACACAGAATAGAAAGGTGGTTGTCAGGAGTTAGGGATGAGGTAGAGAACAGGGTAAATGTTGGACAAAGGGTAAAAATACTCATTATAAGATGAATAGGTTCTGAGGTGCTAATGTAAATGTGATGGCTATATGGCACCCTACTCCAGTACTCTTGCCTGGAAAATCCCATGGACAGAGGATCCTGGTGGGCTGCAGTCCATGGGATCACTAAGAGTTGGACACGACTGAGCGGCTTCACTTTCACTTTTCACTTTTATGCATTGGAGAAGGAAATGGCAACCCACTCCAGTATTCTTGCCTGGAGAATCCCAGGGACGGGGGAGCCTGGTGGGCTGCCGTCTACGGGGTTGCAAAGGGTCGGACACGACTGAAGCGACTTAGCAGCAGCATAGTTAACAATACTTAATTGTATATTTGAAATTCACTGAGAGTAGGTCTTAAGCATTCTCATAAAAAGATTACTATGTGAAGTGATGGCTGTGTTCATTAACTTGATTGTGATCATCATTTAAAAATGTTTAAGCAGGGTCTTTCCTGGCGCTCCAGTAGTTGAGAGTCTGCCTGCCAATGCAGGGTACACGGGTTAGATCCTTGGTTTGGGAACCAGGATCCCACATGTGGTGGAGCAGCTATCCTGTGTGCCACAACCACTGTAGCTTGCATGCTCCACAGCCTACCCTCATCAACAGGAGAAGCTGCCACAACGAGAAGCCAGTGCACAAAAACCAGAGAAAGCCTATGCGCAGCAGTGAAGAGCCACGAGCCTTAACAAAGACTCGGTGGCTCTTAATTTTATTGATCAATTTAATCTTAACACAAATTTAAAGAAAGAAAGACAGAAAGTCAGTGGAAGGTTTTGCTACTTAAACTTGATTTTGATAAGTCATGGTTGATAAGTTATAAACTTGCAGAGGCCTCAGAGCTGGTCTAGTCCAACTTTCTCATTTCAGACAACCAATCCAAGGAACATCTCTATTGGGCAGCCATAGACAAGAGAAGGACCCCAGAGTGACCCATTCATCACTGTATTTCCGGGACTTAGCACAATATCTGACACATGATAGAACTGAACAAATTATTTGTTGACTGACCTACTAATTGGTTGACAGAGCAGAGTTCACAGACCTCATCAGTTGCAGAGCTGGGATGAAACACTGGGTCTTCTGGGTTTGGGCCCACTGACTACCTTGAAACTAGTCAACACATGATCACAATTCAACCTAGTTTTCAGGGTCAGACTCTCAAGCATCTGGATTAACAGCTGAGAAGCATCTGTAGCCTTTCCCATCTATGAAAGGCTGATCAGGGGGAACTCTGGTGGGAAGTGGTGGACTCCCTTCTCTATCTCTCTTGGAAGAAACGTCTGTATCTCTGTAGAAGAGGAGGTAATAGCAGAGTGGACATCTCCAGTCTTTCTCCATCAGCCTACCTGGTCTTAAGGTTCGTGCTGCTGCTGCTGCTGCTGCTGCTAAGAGGGTGGGGCTTTTCATTATATATGCGTGTGTGCTAAATTGCTTCAGTTGTGTTCAACTCTTTGCAACCCTTTGGATTGTAGACCACCAGGCTCCTCTGTCCATGGGATTATTCAGGTAAGAATACTGGCATGGGCTTCCATTTCCTCCTCCAGGAGATCTTCTCCACCCAGGATCAAACTTGCATCTCCTACACTGGCTGGCGATTCCTTACTACTGAGCCCAGGGAAGCCCTCTCACCGTACACCTCATGGCAAAGCACCTCACTGCTTTGACCAGGCCCTGGTCATGGGCTGGTTCCAGGGGTGGGACCCTGAAGGCCTGCCCAGGGGGCACACTTGCCCACCCAGAGTGTGATGTCGGTCTCAGTCTTGAAATGGCCAGGGTTGCTTCAGTGGGACAGGATCGTATTTAGGAAAAGTGTTTCTATGCCCTCTTCTTAATTAGGGGACTTCCCAGCCTTTCCCAATGTCAACAGACTTCGGCCTGAAACCTGAATAAAGTCAGGGATCTGTCAGCAAGTAGAAAGGTCAGGCACATGGTGTTGGTCACAGCCAGGTTCTACTGTAAGAGAGGGACCCTCCAGCTCCTGAGGTTCCTCCCGCCTGTACCCGGACTGGTCTTGGGAAACAGCAGGCAAGCTGAGCCTACAGTGGAGGGTGTGCATGGGGGTGCGGGTGGTTGTCTTTGCTGACTTTAATCCAGACTAACACTCCCAAGCATCACATGCATACCAGGTAGACCATATGACCAAGGTGTGAGTTCACAGGGAGTCTTCCCGTCTGTTTTCAACAATACTCTTCTTCTCTTAATAGATGAGGCACAAGCCATGGAGATTTCTGTTCATGGGTCCTTTCTTTACTGCCTTTGTTGTGGCTGTGGGAGGATGTGATGCTTGGAGGATCTGCAAACATTTTGGAACCTTGAAGGGAGCTTTGACAGCACTGAGCTTTTATCACACAGCCATAGGCAGTCTAGTTTTAAAGTCCTTGACCTCAATAACTCATCCGCTTTTGATTAAATCTCTATTTGTCAGATATACTGACCAAAGCCAAGAGCACTTGTCACACACCCATGAAGACACCCCTGGCTGCCCTTCCTGTTGACCTTAGGATAAAATGAAAGTGAAAGTTACTCAGTGGTGTCCGACTCTTCGTTAATTCTCCAGGCCACAATACTGGTGTGGGTAGCCAGTCCCTTCTACAAGGGATCTTCCCAACCCAGGGATTAAACCTAGGTCTTCAGCATTGCAGACGAGTTCCTCATCAGCTGAACCACCAGAGAAGCCCAACAATACTGGAGTGGGTAGCCTATCCCTTCTCCAATGGATCTTCCTGACCCAGGAATGGAACCGGGTTTTCCTGCATTGCAGGCCGATTCTTTGCCAGCTGAGCTACTGTGACCCCTTAACATGATTGAGAAGGCCCTGCAGGTTCTGGCTGATCCCAGGGTGCAGCCTGCCTGTCACCACATTCCAGCCGAGACCTCACCAACTGCCTTGGCAGCACATCCCAAATTCTGCACATGGCCATCTATCCTCCAAGCTCTCCATTCCACCCCCAAGATCTAAAGTCTTACAGGTAACAGCTTAGGTATTTGTATGCTGGAAAGTCTTCTCCAGCTCCCCAGATTGCACAAACTGTTGGTTTTCTATCACCCCCCAATGACCCTGGTTTGATTCATCTTAGAGCATATTGTACTGTGTTGAAATTGTCTGCGCATTATCTTTCCCTGAATGTAAGCACTACATTCATCATGTTCCCTGCTATATCCCTAGAACATTAGTTATACCAATTTGTTGAACAAATAATGAAAGGGAAGTATAACTAGAACACAATGAAACTAGCAAGTTTATTGGTTTTATGAGAGAACTAATGGGCATAAATCTTCATGAAATAAGTCAAAGAGCTCCACCTTGCAACATACACATGATTGACCTCAAAGGATAGGGTGCTTCTGGTCTTTTCCATCAAGCCCACCAAAGGCTCGGTATTAGGGAGAAGGTCCCAAGTTACCTGATGGTTTTGATCATGCTGAGGCCCATTTCAACACAGCAGTGGGCATGGTCCTGGCGGGGCTCAGGAAGTCCTGAAACGCAGTAGTAGCAGTCCCCCAGGATTTTGATACGAAGGCAGTGATGCTCCTGAAAGGCATAATGTGGGAAAGGATTGAGTCGGCAGATAGGTACCTGCTTCCAAACGGCTTGGGAAAGAGGGGAGCTGAGTTAAGAGGTCTGTACTAGGGATCAGGGGCTCCTACTTTTGAAAAGCTGTTATCATCTTCCAAGGAAATTAGGGGATGTTTGAAGGTATTAGGGGCAGAATGGAGTCACGCAAAAACAGTGGATTTTGGGCCTGACAGATACACAGTCATATCCTGGCTCTAATCTGAATATCTACTGTGTGGATGGACCTGGCAGAGTGGGCATTCAACCTGGGTAGTCAATGTTCCCCTACGAGTCCTGCTCCCACTGATACATTTCTTCTCAGGACATGTCCTTGGTTTGGTAGCTTTTTTCTTTTTTTTTTTGTTAGCTCAAAACAAGTACTTAAATATATAAATCACTTAGAGATACCAGCTATTTCAACTCTATATAAAGTCCTTTCCCAGGTAGGGTACTGGCACCTTAATAAGAGGGGCTGACTATGTCTAATACATATTTCCATTCGTTTATTAATTCATATGTTGTTTATTGATTTAAAAACATCAGTTGAGCACCTACATATCATAAAGCAACCATTGTCTCTGACACAAAGGTGATTAATGTACCATGAACTTCCCTGGTGGCTCAGTGGTAAAGAATCTGCCTGCCAAAGCAGGAAACTTGGGTTTGATCCCTGCGTCAGGAAGATCCCCTGTAGGAGGGCATGGCAATCCACTCTAGTACTCTTTCCTGGAGAAGCCCATGGACAGAGGAGCCTGGTGGGCTGTAGTCCATGGGGTTGCAAAGACTCAGACATGACTTAGCAACTAAAGAACAACAACAATATGCATCGCATACTAAACAGAATGAATCTCACAGCAACCTTGAGGTAGGTACAGTATTTATCCTCATCACTTCACCGGTGAGAAGCAGGATACAGCTGATGGGGGATTCACATTCTTGAAGATATGATTCTTACAAAGTTTCAAAGAGCAACAAGCATCTAGGAAACAGTGCATCCTTTCATACTGAATCGGATTTTGCAGATTTTAGAGGAAAGAGAACTTGGGACAGTATAGCACTGGGGCAAAGAGTGCTGGCCGAGGAGCTCCACTGCCAGAGATCAAATCCTAGACCCCCCCACCCCTACATCTTTACTGTGTGTCTTTAGGTAAATTACTTAACCTCTGAGCCTCTGTTGCCTCATCTATAAAAAGAGGATAAGCAAGACTAGGACCTCAGAGATGTCCCTGGTCATCGCGTGGTTGAGACTCTGTACTTCCACTGCAAGGAGTGTGGGTTCAATATCTGGTTGGGGAAGGGATTCCACAGGCCATGTGGTCAACAAGTTTAAAAACAAATAAAATAAAATTGGGTCTTTAGGAAAGAAAAAAAAAAAGAATAGGATCCCACTCTGTGACTGTCAAGATGAAGGAAGATGATGCGCGTGAAGCCTTAGTATAAGGTCAAGCAGATGTGGCCCTAAAAATACTGCCCGTCTCTGTGCTGGGGGCTTGGACTCCTGTCCTAGTTCTTCCACATTTCTATCTGCGACCACAGCAGACCTCTAGATCTCCTTGGGCTAGATGGCTGGGACTCAGTGACCTGTGAGGTGTTCTCTAGATTTGAAGCCCTAGGAGCCTATGAGTCTATGGCTTTGTGGGTGAGCAGCTCTCCTTGGGAAACCAGAGTCCAAGGGCAGGAGGAGGGGAACTGCAGACACAGAGGGGCCTGCTGAGATGCCAGAAGCACACCGATGCCCTGGTACTGCAGGTTATAAAGCACCATGCTGGCTTCCTAAGCTGAAGAGGGGTTGGGACATCATGTTTGGGTAACGAGTGAAATCACTCTCCCAATAAAAAAACAAATACCAGACAGGGAAAAGAGAATCGGAACTGGCTTTGGTGTTTCCCTGTCTGCATCAGATCTCCAGGGTTTTGCCAGCCTTCCCAAACAGGCACAGATGCAATCTTCAGAATGCTGATAGCATGCACAGCATCCCATAGTTATTTTTAGGAGCATGTAGCTTCTATCTATTGGCAGCTTCAGTGCCACTAATTTTTCAAGACAGAAAAAGGGAAGCTCAAGACCTTCACTTGTTTCTTCTAACACAACTCTAACATCTAGACTGTGATGGCCAGAATAGAACTAGATACTGGCCACTGGTTCTGGTGGTTTCTAGATTTGTGGAGTCCACGGGACAGTTTTATATATATATATATATATATATATATATATAAACAACCAGAGGGCCCAAGGGACTGCACCAAGTTTCAATTTTGTGTTTTGCCAAGGAAGTATGAAAAATGTCCATCAACATACAAAAATAACAACTCAACTATCCCACTATTCCCATCACTTTTTATAAAAGAAAGGGCATTTTTAACTCACTTCACTCTGTATAATAGGTTCTAGGTTCATCCACCCCATCAGAACTAACTCAAATGCATTCATTTTTATGGCTGAGTAATATTCCATTGTGTATATGTACCACAACCTCTTTATCCATTCATCTGTCAGTGGACATCTAGGTTGCTTCCATGTTCCAGCTATTGTAAACTGAACAATGGGATACATGCATTTTTTCAACCCTGGTTCCTCAGGGTATATGCTTAGGAGTGGGATTGCTGGGTCATATGGTGGTTTTATCCCTAGTTTTTTAAGTCTCCATAGTCTTCCATACTGACTGTATCAATTTACATTCCCACCAGCAGTGCAAGAGTGTTCCCTTTTCTCCACACCCTCTCCAGTATTTATTGTTTGTAGACTTTGATGATGGCCATTCTGACTGGTGTCAGATGATATCTCATTGTGGTTTTGATTTGCATTTCTCTAATAATGAGTGATGTTTAGCATCTTTTCATGTGTTTGCTAGCCATCTGTATGTCTTTTTTGGAGAAATGTCTGTTTAGGTCTTTTCCCCACTTTGTGATTGGGTTGTTTTTCTAGCATTGAGTTGTATGAGCTGCTTGTATATTTTGGAAATTAATCTGTTAGTTGTTTCATTTGCTATTATTTTCTCCCATTCTGAGGGTTGTCTTTTCATCTTGCTTATAGTTTACTTTGCTGTGCAGAAGCTTTTAAGTTTACTCAGATCCCACTTGTTTACTTTTGTTTTCATTTTCATCACTCTAACAGGTGGGTCTTAGAGGATCTTGCTATGAAGTGAGTCAGAAAGAGAAAGATAAATATCGTATTCTAATGCACAAATATGGCATATAGAAAAGTGGTACTGAAGAATTTATTTACAGGGCAGCAATGGAGAAACAGACATAGAGAACAGACTTATGGACATGGGGAGAGGGGAGAAGAGGGTGAGATGTGAGANATGCATACCAGGTAGACCATATGACCAAGGTGTGAGTTCACAGGGAGTCTTCCCGTCTGTTTTCAACAATACTCTTCTTCTCTTAATAGATGAGGCACAAGCCATGGAGATTTCTGTTCATGGGTCCTTTCTTTACTGCCTTTGTTGTGGCTGTGGGAGGATGTGATGCTTGGAGGATCTGCAAACATTTTGGAACCTTGAAGGGAGCTTTGACAGCACTGAGCTTTTATCACACAGCCATAGGCAGTCTAGTTTTAAAGTCCTTGACCTCAATAACTCATCCGCTTTTGATTAAATCTCTATTTGTCAGATATACTGACCAAAGCCAAGAGCACTTGTCACACACCCATGAAGACACCCCTGGCTGCCCTTCCTGTTGACCTTAGGATAAAATGAAAGTGAAAGTTACTCAGTGGTGTCCGACTCTTCGTTAATTCTCCAGGCCACAATACTGGTGTGGGTAGCCAGTCCCTTCTACAAGGGATCTTCCCAACCCAGGGATTAAACCTAGGTCTTCAGCATTGCAGACGAGTTCCTCATCAGCTGAACCACCAGAGAAGCCCAACAATACTGGAGTGGGTAGCCTATCCCTTCTCCAATGGATCTTCCTGACCCAGGAATGGAACCGGGTTTTCCTGCATTGCAGGCCGATTCTTTGCCAGCTGAGCTACTGTGACCCCTTAACATGATTGAGAAGGCCCTGCAGGTTCTGGCTGATCCCAGGGTGCAGCCTGCCTGTCACCACATTCCAGCCGAGACCTCACCAACTGCCTTGGCAGCACATCCCAAATTCTGCACATGGCCATCTATCCTCCAAGCTCTCCATTCCACCCCCAAGATCTAAAGTCTTACAGGTAACAGCTTAGGTATTTGTATGCTGGAAAGTCTTCTCCAGCTCCCCAGATTGCACAAACTGTTGGTTTTCTATCACCCCCCAATGACCCTGGTTTGATTCATCTTAGAGCATATTGTACTGTGTTGAAATTGTCTGCGCATTATCTTTCCCTGAATGTAAGCACTACATTCATCATGTTCCCTGCTATATCCCTAGAACATTAGTTATACCAATTTGTTGAACAAATAATGAAAGGGAAGTATAACTAGAACACAATGAAACTAGCAAGTTTATTGGTTTTATGAGAGAACTAATGGGCATAAATCTTCATGAAATAAGTCAAAGAGCTCCACCTTGCAACATACACATGATTGACCTCAAAGGATAGGGTGCTTCTGGTCTTTTCCATCAAGCCCACCAAAGGCTCGGTATTAGGGAGAAGGTCCCAAGTTACCTGATGGTTTTGATCATGCTGAGGCCCATTTCAACACAGCAGTGGGCATGGTCCTGGCGGGGCTCAGGAAGTCCTGAAACGCAGTAGTAGCAGTCCCCCAGGATTTTGATACGAAGGCAGTGATGCTCCTGAAAGGCATAATGTGGGAAAGGATTGAGTCGGCAGATAGGTACCTGCTTCCAAACGGCTTGGGAAAGAGGGGAGCTGAGTTAAGAGGTCTGTACTAGGGATCAGGGGCTCCTACTTTTGAAAAGCTGTTATCATCTTCCCAGGAAATTAGGGGATGTTTGAAGGTATTAGGGGCAGAATGGAGTCACGCAAAAACAGTGGATTTTGGGCCTGACAGATACACAGTCATATCCTGGCTCTAATCTGAATATCTACTGTGTGGATGGACCTGGCAGAGTGGGCATTCAACCTGGGTAGTCAATGTTCCCCTACGAGTCCTGCTCCCACTGATACATTTCTTCTCAGGACATGTCCTTGGTTTGGTAGCTTTTTTCTTTTTTTTTTTGTTAGCTCAAAACAAGTACTTAAATATATAAATCACTTAGAGATACCAGCTATTTCAACTCTATATAAAGTCCTTTCCCAGGTAGGGTACTGGCACCTTAATAAGAGGGGCTGACTATGTCTAATACATATTTCCATTCGTTTATTAATTCATATGTTGTTTATTGATTTAAAAACATCAGTTGAGCACCTACATATCATAAAGCAACCATTGTCTCTGACACAAAGGTGATTAATGTACCATGAACTTCCCTGGTGGCTCAGTGGTAAAGAATCTGCCTGCCAAAGCAGGAAACTTGGGTTTGATCCCTGCGTCAGGAAGATCCCCTGTAGGAGGGCATGGCAATCCACTCTAGTACTCTTTCCTGGAGAAGCCCATGGACAGAGGAGCCTGGTGGGCTGTAGTCCATGGGGTTGCAAAGACTCAGACATGACTTAGCAACTAAAGAACAACAACAATATGCATCGCATACTAAACAGAATGAATCTCACAGCAACCTTGAGGTAGGTACAGTATTTATCCTCATCACTTCACCGGTGAGAAGCAGGATACAGCTGATGGGGGATTCACATTCTTGAAGATATGATTCTTACAAAGTTTCAAAGAGCAACAAGCATCTAGGAAACAGTGCATCCTTTCATACTGAATCGGATTTTGCAGATTTTAGAGGAAAGAGAACTTGGGACAGTATAGCACTGGGGCAAAGAGTGCTGGCCGAGGAGCTCCACTGCCAGAGATCAAATCCTAGACCCCCCCACCCCTACATCTTTACTGTGTGTCTTTAGGTAAATTACTTAACCTCTGAGCCTCTGTTGCCTCATCTATAAAAAGAGGATAAGCAAGACTAGGACCTCAGAGATGTCCCTGGTCATCGCGTGGTTGAGACTCTGTACTTCCACTGCAAGGAGTGTGGGTTCAATATCTGGTTGGGGAAGGGATTCCACAGGCCATGTGGTCAACAAGTTTAAAAACAAATAAAATAAAATTGGGTCTTTAGGAAAGAAAAAAAAAAAGAATAGGATCCCACTCTGTGACTGTCAAGATGAAGGAAGATGATGCGCGTGAAGCCTTAGTATAAGGTCAAGCAGATGTGGCCCTAAAAATACTGCCCGTCTCTGTGCTGGGGGCTTGGACTCCTGTCCTAGTTCTTCCACATTTCTATCTGCGACCACAGCAGACCTCTAGATCTCCTTGGGCTAGATGGCTGGGACTCAGTGACCTGTGAGGTGTTCTCTAGATTTGAAGCCCTAGGAGCCTATGAGTCTATGGCTTTGTGGGTGAGCAGCTCTCCTTGGGAAACCAGAGTCCAAGGGCAGGAGGAGGGGAACTGCAGACACAGAGGGGCCTGCTGAGATGCCAGAAGCACACCGATGCCCTGGTACTGCAGGTTATAAAGCACCATGCTGGCTTCCTAAGCTGAAGAGGGGTTGGGACATCATGTTTGGGTAACGAGTGAAATCACTCTCCCAATAAAAAAACAAATACCAGACAGGGAAAAGAGAATCGGAACTGGCTTTGGTGTTTCCCTGTCTGCATCAGATCTCCAGGGTTTTGCCAGCCTTCCCAAACAGGCACAGATGCAATCTTCAGAATGCTGATAGCATGCACAGCATCCCATAGTTATTTTTAGGAGCATGTAGCTTCTATCTATTGGCAGCTTCAGTGCCACTAATTTTTCAAGACAGAAAAAGGGAAGCTCAAGACCTTCACTTGTTTCTTCTAACACAACTCTAACATCTAGACTGTGATGGCCAGAATAGAACTAGATACTGGCCACTGGTTCTGGTGGTTTCTAGATTTGTGGAGTCCACGGGACAGTTTTATATATATATATATATATATATATATATATAAACAACCAGAGGGCCCAAGGGACTGCACCAAGTTTCAATTTTGTGTTTTGCCAAGGAAGTATGAAAAATGTCCATCAACATACAAAAATAACAACTCAACTATCCCACTATTCCCATCACTTTTTATAAAAGAAAGGGCATTTTTAACTCACTTCACTCTGTATAATAGGTTCTAGGTTCATCCACCCCATCAGAACTAACTCAAATGCATTCATTTTTATGGCTGAGTAATATTCCATTGTGTATATGTACCACAACCTCTTTATCCATTCATCTGTCAGTGGACATCTAGGTTGCTTCCATGTTCCAGCTATTGTAAACTGAACAATGGGATACATGCATTTTTTCAACCCTGGTTCCTCAGGGTATATGCTTAGGAGTGGGATTGCTGGGTCATATGGTGGTTTTATCCCTAGTTTTTTAAGTCTCCATAGTCTTCCATACTGACTGTATCAATTTACATTCCCACCAGCAGTGCAAGAGTGTTCCCTTTTCTCCACACCCTCTCCAGTATTTATTGTTTGTAGACTTTGATGATGGCCATTCTGACTGGTGTCAGATGATATCTCATTGTGGTTTTGATTTGCATTTCTCTAATAATGAGTGATGTTTAGCATCTTTTCATGTGTTTGCTAGCCATCTGTATGTCTTTTTTGGAGAAATGTCTGTTTAGGTCTTTTCCCCACTTTGTGATTGGGTTGTTTTTCTAGCATTGAGTTGTATGAGCTGCTTGTATATTTTGGAAATTAATCTGTTAGTTGTTTCATTTGCTATTATTTTCTCCCATTCTGAGGGTTGTCTTTTCATCTTGCTTATAGTTTACTTTGCTGTGCAGAAGCTTTTAAGTTTACTCAGATCCCACTTGTTTACTTTTGTTTTCATTTTCATCACTCTAACAGGTGGGTCTTAGAGGATCTTGCTATGAAGTGAGTCAGAAAGAGAAAGATAAATATCGTATTCTAATGCACAAATATGGCATATAGAAAAGTGGTACTGAAGAATTTATTTACAGGGCAGCAATGGAGAAACAGACATAGAGAACAGACTTATGGACATGGGGAGAGGGGAGAAGAGGGTGAGATGTGAGAAAAGAGTAACATGGAAGCTTAGACAGCCAATAAGAATTTGCTGTATGACTCAGGAAACTCAAACAGGGGCTCTGTATCAACCTAGAGGGGTGGGATGGGGAGGGAGATGGGAGGGAGGTTCAAAGGAGGGGATATATGTATACCTATGGACTTCCCTGGTGGCTCAGACGGTAAAGTGTCTGTCTACAATGCGGGAGACCCAGGTTCAATCCCTGGGTCGGGAAGATCCCCTGGAGAAGGAAATGGCAACCCACTCCAGTACTATTGTCTGGAAAATCCCATGGACAGAGGAGCCTGGTAGGCTACAATCCATGGGGTTGCAAAGAGTCAGACACAACTGAGCGACTTCACTTTCACTTTCACGGCTGATTCATGTTGAGGTTTGATAGAAAACAACAATATTCTGTAGGGCAATTATCCTTCAATAAATAAATAAAATAAACAAATAAATAAAAGTGTGAAGGTCATCAAAAGGAAGGAATGAGAAGCTGTCATATCCTCAAGGAGTCTAAAGGAGACATGAGAATTAATACAGTATCCTGGTTAAAAACTGAGGCAATTTGAATGAAGAATGGATTGTCATTAATAGTAATCTATCAAAATTTGTTCATTAATCTCAATGACTGTATCATACTAGTGTAAGGCTTTCATAGTAGGGGAAACTTGCATGTAGGACATATTGGAACTCTGTACTATTTCACATTTTTTTTCTATAAAGATAAAACTGTTTTAAAATAAAAACGACATTCAACTTTTTTAAGAAAAAAAAAGGAAAAGGCATTTTTAACACTGAAAAAGTAAAAAGACACATGCTTGGAATAAAGAAAAGCTTTCGGCACTAAATGAAATTAATTATAAAAACTCACTACATTTCTGTATATGTATTACAGATATGTAGATATCCATGCAGTTGCTGTACATATATATACCACATATATTGCTACAGATATATACATACACATATAGATATGTACACTACAGAATGTGAAATTTCATGTACATATATATATCTCATAGTGGCCACTAGTTAAAATTTGTTTGCAAAGGAGCAAATCCCTTGCTCTTATTTTGAGTGAAAACACTGAGGCTGGGAGGCAGTGACTGGTGACATCAGTCAGGCACCCTTCATGTGCAAATGGCCTTTGGCCAGAGCTTGCAGTGACTCAGGCCATTGGTGACCTGGTGCAGTGGAGACATCTTCCTACCTGTTGACCATGGGAGGAAGGAGGGGAAGTGTGGAGCAGGGAACACTTTGGTCTAAGAATCAGACCTCCATTCTAGTCAAATTTACCAGCTGTCTGACCTTCGGTAAGTCATTGAAGCCACTGATACGTGGGTTTCAATTTGCCATATGACTCCTGTCAAAATGATGCGCTTGTCCTCAACAAATAACAAAGCAAGCATGGGTGTCGACTAGAAATGACAATGACAGCTAGCATCTGAAAATAGTCTTCGCCACACTCAACTCCACACCTTATCTTTTCTCCTCTGAGTATCACAACAGCCTTGAACACAGCAGAGCGTGTTTTTAGATATGAAAATTTCAGCGTACAAGAGATGGAAAACTTCCTGTGCCACACGGCAGCTGGCTAAAAATAATGATATGGACTATAAGTGATATTCAACAGCTCCAAATCAGTGATTTTTCCATGAAGACAGAGGTGAAAGCATTTTGGAAAAACTTAGGGAAAGGGAGTTGTATTTATTAAGCACATACTACGTGCCAGGCTATATGCTGAAGACATCACATTGACCTTGTTTAGTCTTTAAGACCACATTCTGAGTCACGTGTCACTTCACAGATGCATTACGGAAATGAAAGTCATCCAGCAAGTCAGAGGCAGAGTGAAATTCACAGCATCTCTGTTTGACTTTTGGGCTCCATGCTCCCTTTAGAAATATACCGAAATTGTGGCAGAGTCTAGAATGATAGATTTCCTGACGAAATGTGTTTTGGAAGGAGACATGTAAAACAGTTTATTACCTTTTGGAGCAGACAGAGGACAATGTGGTGACGATGTTTGAAGGGTCCATTTTCCTTCTAAACAAAAGGTGATGCTGACAGCTTCTTGAAAAATTGTGGTCCCCAAATAAATAACATTTGTGTATGTATATCGGAGAAGGCAATGGCACCCCACTCCAGTACTCTTGCTTGGAAAATCCCATGGATGGAGGAGCCTGGTGGGCTACAGTCCATGGGGTCGCTAAGAGTCGGACACGACTGAGTGACTTCACTTTCACTTTTCACTTTCATGCATTGGAGAAGGAAGTGGCAACCCACTCCAGTGTTCTTACCTTGAGAATCCCAGGGACGGGGTAGCCTGGTGGGCTTCCATCTATGGGGTCGCAGAGTCAGACACGACTGAAGCGACTTAGCAGCAGCAGTGTATGTATATATGGCTCAGACAGTAAAAAATCTGCCTACAATGCAAGAGATCTGGGTTCAATCTCTGGGTTGGGAAGATCTCCTGGAGAAGGAAATGGCAACCCACTCAAATATTCTTGCCTGGAAAACCCCAAGGACAGAGGAGCCTAGAAGGCTACCGTCTCTGAGGTCACAGAGTCAGACACAACTGAGTGACTAACGTTTTCACATAAATATAATAATAATTTGTGTATGTATATATAAATATAAATAAGGAGATAGTGAGGAACAGGGAGGCCTGGAGTGCTGCAGTCCATGGGATCGCATAAAATCAGACACAGCAACTGAACAATACATAAATATAAATACAAATATGAAAGAGCCTGTCTTCTCATCTGTCAAGTTCTGTCAATTTGCAGACACAGTCTTCTGATCAATTCCTGTGAGCTGTCAGATGATCTGACAGTAATATCCAGGCAACTTCTTCTTTTTTTTTTTTTAATCAGAAACTGCTTTGAAAAATTCACATTAAAAAAGCCAGGTTGCTTTGAAAAAAGATACAGAAAAAGAAAAATAAAGTAGGGTGAGAGTCTTGTAAATTTTATTCAGTTAGTCCTAATATAATACTTTTCTTCTTATCTTGATGGCTTTGATAGGATAAAAATCTTGGGGAAAAAAATCCAGAGAATTTATGAAACGATATATATACCTAACATTGAGGAGACACAGGTACCAAATTATCAAAGACGGTTATATCATTGGGGAGGGGTACGATTATAGGGATGCATACTTTCTATATGGTCTCTTTTTTAAAAAGTTGAAAAATTTTTTGGCCACATTGCACAGCACATGGGATCTTAGTTCCCTAACCAGGGATTGAACCTATGCCCCCTGCCTTGGAAGCAGGGAGTCCTAACCACTGGACCACGAGGGGTTCCATGTGTTGTCTCTATCTTTGATGCTTGAATTTACATAATGGACAAGTAGGGCTTTAGTAATCAGAAAAAAAAAAAAACATGAAAAGGAAAAAGACTCTCAGAACAAGAACATTAGTGCCATGAATGCACTTTAAAAAGTTATATTAGAAATCATGGCAATTTTTATGGTACTTTATCTAACTGCAACTATACAAATTAACACATAAGTATATTGCCCTAGTAAAAATAAAGCTGTAGATAAGTCTCCTTGAGTAGTCTCTCCCCCGCAGACACACCACACACTAGAAACCTGGTCCCTTTCCCCCTCTTGAGAGACTGCTGTGCATTCATACATACATTTCTGTATTTTTATGTATGCACTATTTTTCATGCTCTTTAGTTACAAATTGATCGATTTTGTTGTTCAGTTGCTAAGTCATGTCCAACTCTTTTAGACCCCATGGAGTGCAGCATGCCAGGACTCTCTGTCCTTCTCTACCTCCTGGACTTTTCTCAGATTCATTTGCATTGAGTTAGTGAAGCTGTCTAACCATCTCATCCTCTGCCGCCTCCTTCTCCTCCTGCCTTCAGTCTTTCCCAACATCAGGGTCTTTTCCAATGAGTCAGCTCTTCACATCATGTTCATGGGGTTCTTTGCATCACTGTTCATGGGGTTCTCACAGCAAGAATACTGGAGGGGTTTGCCATTCCCTCCTCCAGTGGACCATGTTTTGTCAGAATTCTTAACTATGACTCATCCATCTTGGGTGGTCCTGCAGTGTATGGCTCATAGCTTCATTGAGTTATGCAAGGTCCTTCGCCATGACAAAGCTGTGATTCGTGGAGAGGAAACCGATCATACCATGTTTATAGATCTAAGATGTATTTTTCACGCAAAGACTTGTCTTGAAATTTCATGTTTGGTACAGAAATGGCTATCTCATTCTTTAAAATCTATTGATAAGCTTCCCATAGTGTTGGAATAGTTTCTTTTTAAAGATATTATTTTTGATGTGGACCATTTTTAAAGTCTTTATTCAATTCATTACAATACTCCTTTTGTTGTCTATATCCTGGTTTTTTGGCCCTGAGGTATATGGGATCTTAGTTCCCCTCACCAGGGATTGAATCCACACCCCCTGCATTTGAGGGTGAAGTCTTAACCACTAGACCACCAGGGAAACCCCAGAATTGTTTCTTGCAACAATAATTTAGGTTGCTTCCCATTTTGTCAGGAATCTGAAACAAGGTTTAAGATGTAATGATGTTGCTTTAAATTTACAATTTTAAAGCCTTGATAATAGCATACATATCATTTCTAGTTTGGAAGGGAGAAGAGTAGTTATGGACTATTTATTTTAAAGATCGAAGATCAAAAAGTTACTAGAGTTTGCCAAGGACACCAGAAAGAGTCAAAAACATTCTGCTTTGAGCAGCCTGAACCACAAGGGTGCTGAGGAACTCAATCACGTTAAGAGGATCTTTCATAGAAAGCTTTGAAGTTTTTGCCTGTATATTAATGATGCAGTGGATAAATGGGCAGCTGCAGTAGATGGTATTTACACAGGAAGTGGGTCCTGTCAGATGTATGACATAAAACTAAGCAAAGAATTATGGCACAGCAGGGACAGGTCATTATAAAGCCACAGAATATTGATATTAAAAGATACAAGAAAAGGCAACGCCAATCCTCTTTTACACAGAAGCAAAATCTGTGACCCACTTGGTTCAGTGATTTGCCCGAGGGTGAGAGGCAAAAACATTTCAAGCAGGTTTTCTCATTCCAAGGTGAGCTGAATTGTTTCCACTGGGAGGATTTCTCAAGGTTTTTCACGAAAGTCCCCTAGAGTGGAAGATACTGATGGCCCTGGGGTAGGTGGGTGGGTGAAAATGAGGTCAGGGTAGAGTGGGAATTACTGAGTACTTCTGGGTGTGCTGAGGATTTATTTTGAGCCAGACTTTGTGTTGTTTCATTTATCCTTCATTACCATTCTGATAGGAAACTGAGACTCAGAGAGGTGAGTCCAGCCCATAGCTGTCCATAGCTCATCCAGTAGTCACATACGGATGTGAGAGTTGGACCATAAAGAAAGCTGAGCACTGAAGAATTGATGCTTTTGAATTTCGGTGCTGGAGAAGACTCTTGAGAGTACCTTGGACTGCAAGGAGATCAAACCAGTCAATCCTAAAGGAAATCAACCCTGTATATTCATTGGAAGGACAGATGCTGAAGCTAAAGCACCAATACTTTGGGTACCTGATGCAAAGAGCCAACTCATTGGAAAATACTCTGATGCTGGGGAAGATTGGAGGCAGGAGGAGAAGGGGATGACAGAGGATGAAATGGTTATATTGTATCACTAACTCAAAGGACATGAATTTGAGCAAACTCTGGGAGATAGTGAAGGACAGAGGAGCCTGGCAGGCTACAGTTCATGGTGTTGCATAGGGTCAGACACGACTGAGCAACTGAGCACGTGTGCACCATTCTGATAGGAAGCTGAGATTCAGACAGGGGATGTGCAATTGAAGTTAACTGAAGTCCAGCCCACAGTTGAAGTCCTAGAGACCTAACTTTCAGAGTCATCCAGCATGAGTAACAATATATCTCTGACATCTCGCTCCATCCCTAAAATGCCTGGGGCATTGCTCGGTGGTCAGAAGCCAGCACCTGGCCTCAGGTGGCCTGAATCACAGATGCACCATCCTGGGCAGATTATTTTACTTCTTTTGAGTCTCGGTCACTTGTTCTACAAAATGGGAACAATAAAAAAAACTTCCCTTATCGATTTTTGTAAGAACTGCCTAACTGTAAATTAGGTAATCCAGGGCAAATACACCAAGTAACACAGAATGTACGCTGGGCAGTTGATGAATGTTTAATATGCTTGAAATTAAACATTTTACTCCATCATCTATCTGCGTTTATTTTTATATTCATCAAAAAAATAATCTTTCAATAAGATTCAAGCTCCAGAAGGACTATAGCTTCTTGCAGCCCAGGAACTCGCTGGGCTGTGCACACCCATCTCACCTCTCCCCAACCATGTACAGTGTGAAAGTGAAAGTCTGTAATGTCTGACTCTCTGCAATCGCATGGACTATAACCCACCAAGCTCCTCTGTCCATGGGATTCTCCAGGCAGGAATACTGGAGTGGGTTAGCCATTCCCTTCTCCAGGGGATCTTTCTGACCCAAGGATCAAAATCGGTTCTCCTGCACTGCAGGAAGATTCTTTACCATCTGAGCCACGAGGGAAGCCCCAGTGTACAGTGTAGCTAGGGCAAAAAGCCGGGGCTACAAGGCCAAGTCCACATTCCTTAAATGTCGCGCCGTGCCCTCCAGTCTTGTGTCTGCTTTCCTCTTTAAGCTCACTCCTCACTGCAGTCTCCCATGCCCTTTACGCTCCAGCAATCTTGAGCTCCTTATAGCTCTCCAAACAAGCAGCACACTTCCGCATTTTCACACTTGCCTGCCCTTGCCTGGCTCAGCCTGGAAGGTACTTTGTTATCTAATCTGATGCTGGCAAAGCTCCTGCTCTTCCTCAGACCCCATCTGCATACGGCCTCTTGTCCTGATGCTGCTGAACCACCCCCTCCTCACCCCGAGCACTGACCGTCCCTTTCTTCATCCACCAGGACTTCTGTGCCCACTGCCTGTACTGCCCTGACCTGCAAAGCTGGTGAACTTGTTTCTCCCTTAGTGGAGTCTGAGGGCAGGGGCTGATTCTGTCTTGCCACAGCCTCATACAGTTCCTGGCACATAGTAGGTACACAAGGCCTGTTGACTGAACAACTTGGATTGCATCTTTCATAGCAACCCTTTATCTGGGTCAATAGGGATTACTGTGACACCAGAAACTGTCCTTGATCATATTTTTCAGTTCTCTTTGGAGGGCCATTTTTGTTCTTCTCAGCACCTCTGGGCAGAAATATTGAGAACCAGAGTATAAAATAGAAGAACCATGTGTAACTGGCACCAACCATCCTTGAAGCAGCGGTAAAGAGGAATGGTGCACACTCTTCCCTGCCTTCAAATTCCCAGCCCTTCAGGTTAACCTGATCTTTCTCCTGGGAGGAGACCTCAGTTTCCACCTCTTCTGCTCCTGTCAGCCTGCTACTTAGTAGCTGTCCAATAGCTGCAGGTTACAATGCAGGGTCCTCGGCCAGTCCTTGCTTATTTTTCTAGCCTCCCCTCTACCCCTTTCAGCAATGCTAAATATCTTCTGGTTCTTCACACATACAGCATCTTTATTTTTGTTCTCTCCTCTGCATACATTGACCTTTCCTGTTTTCTTTACCTCCTAATTGGTGTACAATTTTTATATAATAAAATTTACCATTTTGATAAATGTGAACAATCACGCTCACATACAGAACAACCAGATCACCCCACAAGTCACCTCACCCTATGCTTCTCTGTATAGAACGATGCTATGCTTCTGTGCATGGGACAACAGAGGATGAGATGGTTGGATGGCATCACCGACTCGATGGACATGAGTCTGAACAAGTTCCGGGATGGACAGGAAGCCTGGCGTGCTGCTGTCCATGGGGTTGCAAAGAGTTATACACGACTGAGCGACTGAACTGAACTGATGCTTCTGTGCAATCCATCCACTCCCTCCATCCCTTATCCTAACTGGCAATGACTTATCCCTTTTCTTTCCTTGTAATTTTTGCCTTCTCTAGACTGTCTTACAAATGGGATTAAGGGTCTAATCTTCTGTGGCCTGGCTTCTTTCACTTGTCATATTGCATTGGAGATTCACAGATGCTGTTACATGTATTGGTGGGTGGCTTATTCCTTTTTACTGCTGCATAGGATTCTGCTGTATTTGTCTTCTCCTTTGAAAGATCCAGCCTAAGAATCAGTTTCTCCGAGAAGTCTTCTCTGATCCAAGGGTTATACGTTGTTTCTATGTTCCCACAGGATTCTAGACTTTCTTTCATCACAGCACACAGTACATTGTACACTGATGACCTCTTTAGGTATCCCTGACAAGACTCAGCTCTAAGAAGGGAGAAAATGTGTTTCAGTCATTCCCATATTCCTAACACAACACCTAATAGATGCTCAGATGCAAGGATGAATGTATCTCTGTTGGAGTGAAGTGACCTTAAAATAGGACATTTTTGATACTCTAATAATGATATGGGCTTCCCTGGTGGCTCAGACAGTAGAGAATCTGCTTGCAATGCAGGAGACCTGGGTTCGATCCCTGGGTCAGGAAGATCCCCCAGAGAAGGGAATGGCAACCCACTCCAGTATTCTTGCCTGGAGAATCCCATAGACAGAGGAGCCTAGTGGGCTACAGTCCATGGGGTCGCAAAACAATGATATAGTCTTATTGCACTCTCACAACAGCCTGTGAAACTGGCGCTACTGTACATCCTCTACAAAGCAAGAAGGCAGGTCATGCTAATTTGAATCCAAAACTTGGGCTAAAATAGTGTGACAATGACATTCCTCTGTGATTTGAGTGGCTCGAGGACTTGAAATCTGTGTTTTGGTGGCAGATGTTCATATTTTTTAACCTGTTCTCTATTTTAGCTCTGGTCAAGCCAGCAGCAAAAGAAAGGTAGTGCCCTGTTGGCTAAAACCCAAGCTCTTAGGTCAAACAAGCTCTTAGGTAGGACGGGCCAGTAGCTCACTGGTCCTTGAGAAGAGGCTAATTCATTCCAGACGGCTGGGGTTGGGGGGGAAACTGCAGGCAGTCGGCTCGCATGAAGCAGCACTGACGCTGCATCTGACGGGAGCCCGGCCACAGGTGGAGGAAGATGGAGAGCAGATTTAAAAGGACTTTGGATTAACTGTCACTCAACCAGCTGTCTCTCAGCTGGGAAAATTCATCTGACAAACCGTAAATAACTAACATCAGTCTCCAGAATGCACAACGGTCAGGGGTCCAGGTCTGGGGTCAGGGTGCAGAACGGTAATGACACTGGTGATGAAGACTGGGTCCCTTTTTCCCCTAATTCTGCATGCAGTCTGTCACTCCTGTGAAGACGAGGAGGGAATTAAATTCAACTCACATGGGCCAGTCGATCAAATCTAGCAAAGAGCTCGTTGAGCATCCTGACCAGCTCCTGAGCAGACAAGGTCGTGGAGAGGTTGGTAAATCCTTTAACATCTGCAAAAAGAATACTAGACAACAGGGAAGGGATGGGGAGGGGGAAGAGAGTACATTAATACTTGAACCCATCTTGGGAGAAACATTTCCATTCAAGCAAACCAACTGTGGCCTGAGATGTTAGCTCTCCTTGCCAGGGGAGTCTCGAGGTATACCTCAGTGTTTACCAAACATTTCAGCAGACAGTCCACCCAGGGGTTCAGGAAGGACAAGACAGCAAGAGAAAGCCCTTCTTCCTGTGCAGGACTGTCGAGCGCTGGTAACGCGAGCAACCCAAAAGGCGAAGTTTTCAGTTAGTGAAGTGAAAGTCACTCACTCGTGTCCGATTCTTTGCAACCCCCTGGAATTCTCCAGGCCAGAATACTGGAGTGGGTNTTCAGTTCTCTTTGGAGGGCCATTTTTGTTCTTCTCAGCACCTCTGGGCAGAAATATTGAGAACCAGAGTATAAAATAGAAGAACCATGTGTAACTGGCACCAACCATCCTTGAAGCAGCGGTAAAGAGGAATGGTGCACACTCTTCCCTGCCTTCAAATTCCCAGCCCTTCAGGTTAACCTGATCTTTCTCCTGGGAGGAGACCTCAGTTTCCACCTCTTCTGCTCCTGTCAGCCTGCTACTTAGTAGCTGTCCAATAGCTGCAGGTTACAATGCAGGGTCCTCGGCCAGTCCTTGCTTATTTTTCTAGCCTCCCCTCTACCCCTTTCAGCAATGCTAAATATCTTCTGGTTCTTCACACATACAGCATCTTTATTTTTGTTCTCTCCTCTGCATACATTGACCTTTCCTGTTTTCTTTACCTCCTAATTGGTGTACAATTTTTATATAATAAAATTTACCATTTTGATAAATGTGAACAATCACGCTCACATACAGAACAACCAGATCACCCCACAAGTCACCTCACCCTATGCTTCTCTGTATAGAACGATGCTATGCTTCTGTGCATGGGACAACAGAGGATGAGATGGTTGGATGGCATCACCGACTCGATGGACATGAGTCTGAACAAGTTCCGGGATGGACAGGAAGCCTGGCGTGCTGCTGTCCATGGGGTTGCAAAGAGTTATACACGACTGAGCGACTGAACTGAACTGATGCTTCTGTGCAATCCATCCACTCCCTCCATCCCTTATCCTAACTGGCAATGACTTATCCCTTTTCTTTCCTTGTAATTTTTGCCTTCTCTAGACTGTCTTACAAATGGGATTAAGGGTCTAATCTTCTGTGGCCTGGCTTCTTTCACTTGTCATATTGCATTGGAGATTCACAGATGCTGTTACATGTATTGGTGGGTGGCTTATTCCTTTTTACTGCTGCATAGGATTCTGCTGTATTTGTCTTCTCCTTTGAAAGATCCAGCCTAAGAATCAGTTTCTCCGAGAAGTCTTCTCTGATCCAAGGGTTATACGTTGTTTCTATGTTCCCACAGGATTCTAGACTTTCTTTCATCACAGCACACAGTACATTGTACACTGATGACCTCTTTAGGTATCCCTGACAAGACTCAGCTCTAAGAAGGGAGAAAATGTGTTTCAGTCATTCCCATATTCCTAACACAACACCTAATAGATGCTCAGATGCAAGGATGAATGTATCTCTGTTGGAGTGAAGTGACCTTAAAATAGGACATTTTTGATACTCTAATAATGATATGGGCTTCCCTGGTGGCTCAGACAGTAGAGAATCTGCTTGCAATGCAGGAGACCTGGGTTCGATCCCTGGGTCAGGAAGATCCCCCAGAGAAGGGAATGGCAACCCACTCCAGTATTCTTGCCTGGAGAATCCCATAGACAGAGGAGCCTAGTGGGCTACAGTCCATGGGGTCGCAAAACAATGATATAGTCTTATTGCACTCTCACAACAGCCTGTGAAACTGGCGCTACTGTACATCCTCTACAAAGCAAGAAGGCAGGTCATGCTAATTTGAATCCAAAACTTGGGCTAAAATAGTGTGACAATGACATTCCTCTGTGATTTGAGTGGCTCGAGGACTTGAAATCTGTGTTTTGGTGGCAGATGTTCATATTTTTTAACCTGTTCTCTATTTTAGCTCTGGTCAAGCCAGCAGCAAAAGAAAGGTAGTGCCCTGTTGGCTAAAACCCAAGCTCTTAGGTCAAACAAGCTCTTAGGTAGGACGGGCCAGTAGCTCACTGGTCCTTGAGAAGAGGCTAATTCATTCCAGACGGCTGGGGTTGGGGGGGAAACTGCAGGCAGTCGGCTCGCATGAAGCAGCACTGACGCTGCATCTGACGGGAGCCCGGCCACAGGTGGAGGAAGATGGAGAGCAGATTTAAAAGGACTTTGGATTAACTGTCACTCAACCAGCTGTCTCTCAGCTGGGAAAATTCATCTGACAAACCGTAAATAACTAACATCAGTCTCCAGAATGCACAACGGTCAGGGGTCCAGGTCTGGGGTCAGGGTGCAGAACGGTAATGACACTGGTGATGAAGACTGGGTCCCTTTTTCCCCTAATTCTGCATGCAGTCTGTCACTCCTGTGAAGACGAGGAGGGAATTAAATTCAACTCACATGGGCCAGTCGATCAAATCTAGCAAAGAGCTCGTTGAGCATCCTGACCAGCTCCTGAGCAGACAAGGTCGTGGAGAGGTTGGTAAATCCTTTAACATCTGCAAAAAGAATACTAGACAACAGGGAAGGGATGGGGAGGGGGAAGAGAGTACATTAATACTTGAACCCATCTTGGGAGAAACATTTCCATTCAAGCAAACCAACTGTGGCCTGAGATGTTAGCTCTCCTTGCCAGGGGAGTCTCGAGGTATACCTCAGTGTTTACCAAACATTTCAGCAGACAGTCCACCCAGGGGTTCAGGAAGGACAAGACAGCAAGAGAAAGCCCTTCTTCCTGTGCAGGACTGTCGAGCGCTGGTAACGCGAGCAACCCAAAAGGCGAAGTTTTCAGTTAGTGAAGTGAAAGTCACTCACTCGTGTCCGATTCTTTGCAACCCCCTGGAATTCTCCAGGCCAGAATACTGGAGTGGGTAGCCTTTCCTTTCTCCCGGGGATCTTCCCAACCCAGGGATCGAACCACCTGCATTGCAGGTGGATTTTTTATCAACTGAGCTATGAGAGAAGCCCCGGAATAGATCAATTTATTGTGGAAAACAAAATGAAGCCTTATGAATTATCATTGCAAAGGCAGATATCAGGAACACAGAGCATAATGGACACAGGGACAAAAGAATGCAAAACCACATTATCTCCAGTCCAATGACATATGCCCTATCCCAAACTGCAGGCACATAGAGTTACGATGTTTTTTAAAAATTGAGGAAATAAGTAGCAAGCCTGGGAGACCTTCTGCAGAATAATAATGACTTCTCTGAAATGCATTTTACTAAGAATTTCAGCTAGCTGAGGTCTTATCCTATGCATATTGCTTGGTGGAAGGGAAGGGGTGGTCCTTGAAGGCCTTATCAAAGCAAGGCACTGTATGAGTGCTGTCTTAGTCAAGCCACCCAGTTAGCCCGTGGGGAAGGCAGTGTTCATCCATCCCAATGTGAAGATCAGGAACTTTTGCCCAGCATTCACTGGTAGCCCGTGGCAGAGTTGGGATTGTCCTTGAGGCTGAACTGCACGGTGAGGCACTACTCTGCCCACCTAACACACCATCTCGGGGATCAACTCAGCCTCAGGGGTACCTCTGAGAGGAAGGATGAACATCAGAGAGGGCACCGTATTTTCTTGATTCTCGTGTTTTTACCAAATCTGAAACTGACTGCGTCTTTGCAGTGTGTCACGCTTTCTGGTTAGTTTTCTTAGTGTTGCATAAAATAATGGTGAGTTTCACCACCAGTGTGACTTAGTTTTAATGAGATAGCTGAATCAGCTAGAAGGCCCCATGGAATGTGAATGGACTTACATTGGTCATCCCTGGTATTCAGTGGTTCTTAAAGTTGTCTCCATTACAAACTCCTTTAAGAATCTGATAGAAGTTATGGATTTTAGCTCCTAAAAATGTGCAAGTATTCAAAATTTTGCACTTGATTTCAAGGGATTTTTACTTTCCCAGAAGCCCACTCAGGGACTCATTAGGAATCCTTAGATCTCAATGTTTAAAAATATTTATTTCATCTTATTTATTTATACTGGATCTTAGCTGTGGCAGATGGCATCTTCGATCTTCGTTACAGTATGCGGGGTCTTTAGTTGTGGCATGTGGGGTCTCATTCCCTGACCAAGGATCAAACCTAGGCTCTCCTTGGGGGCTCAGAGTCTTAACCACTGAACCACCAAGGAAGTTCCCTTTAGATATCAATTGAAAAGCTATTGCTTTAATTAATCAGTTAATGCCTTAATTATTTAAGCAAATATTTATGTGACCTGCTACACACTGTGCTAGAAAATTGTATTAAATGATAAAGAACGCCCAGTACCTGTCCTCAAAATCCTCAGAGGATGGAGAATGGAGTGGGGCAGTTGACGAGGAAAACAAAAACAACACAGGCAATGACTGCTGTAATGGAAAAACTCATGGAGGGGCTTGACCAGCCATTGGAGGATCAGGAGTTTCCTAGCGAAGCAAAGTCCAGGTGGAGTGCTGAATGACCGAGGGCAGGGGTCCCCAGCCTCTGGGATCTGAGGCCTGGTGATGTGCGGTGGAGCTGATGTAATAATAATAGAAATAAAGTGCACAATAAATGGATGCACTTGAATCATTCAAAACCATCCTCTGTCCATGCCCTGGTCTGTGGAAAAACTGTCTTGCACGAAACTGGTCCTGGGTTCCAAAAAGGTTGGGGACTGCTGCTCTAGAGAACTTGATGGTCAAGTGAATAAGAGAATGGGTGCTCTTAGCAAGAGACCAGCACATACTAGGGTTCGGTTGGAGAACGAGCAAACGTACCATGGTTCTGCAAGAATTCAAAGACAGCTTGTCAAAGGGTAGTATTGAGCAAGGAAGGTGGGAAGAGGAGAGGGGGAAGGGAGAGAGAGAGAGAAGGAGGGAGAAAGGGAGAGAGAGGAGCTCAGAGGGGAGAGCAGAGGAATAATAAAGAAGGGCTGGACGAGCCAGGTTGATGAATACAGACTTTTTCCTGACCATGACGGAAAGCGCGTGAAGGGTTTTAAGCACGGGAATGATACCTTTCAGTTGTTCCTGTGTGAGGCTTCCTCTGCAAGCGTCACCACACTGCTACGGTCCTCTACAGTTTTCTGGTGGTATAGCATCTGGTCATGTGCGGATTTGTGTCTAGACAGACTGGGGTTCAAATCCCAGCTCACCACTTATGAATACTATGAACTTCTCCAAGCCCTTGCCTATTGGAGATCATTTCAGTACCTACTTCATTGGTAGGTAGCGAGTGTTTAGCACAGTGCCTGGCATAGTAAGTGTCCCATAAATGTGTCAGCTCTTGGCATCATTATTGTATAAAAGTGCACTATAATTGAATGGTTGCATGGAGGAGAGAGAGACAAGCAACGAGATAGAAGAAAATCTGACTACTAACTGGATTATTTATCACCTGAAGTTAAAAGAATTCCTAACTGTGGGCAAAAGCCAGAAACAACAGTAGCAGCAATACTCAGAGAATACAGAGTGTGGACTTGATTCTCTTCTAAGAGTTCAACAGGTATGAACTCAGTCATTCCTCATAACAACCTATGAGGGAGGATCTAGGATGATCATCTCCATTTTACAGATAATGAAGCTAAAGCCTGAGTAACTTGGCAACACACATGAAAAGCTGGGCTTTGAACCAGACAGCCTGGCTCTGGAAACTTTACTCTTTTTAAAAAATCTTTTGGCCATGCCACATATCATGTGGGTCCCCAATCAGGGATTGAACCCACACCCCCTGCATTAGAAGCACAGACTCTTAACCACTGGACAGCCAGGGAGTCTACAGTCTTTACCACTATAGTATGCTACCTTTGAAATAAGCCATCATCCTCACACACATGGGAAGTGGAAGGGATCGTCTAGTAGAACTGCTCACTTTATGGATCTATTTGCCCCAAACTGCTAATATGTCTATGGAAGCAATGGTTCATTCATTCACTTAATAGCTAATTAATTAAATGCCTACTATGTGTCAGATCCTGGAGATACAATGGAGGGCAGAAAATACAATCACAGCCCTTATGGAACAAGGAGCCTACTGAAAGAAGAAATCGAATCCTTAAGAACAAAGGGCATAAAGGTTTCAGACATGCTCAGTGTTTCAACAGCATCATTTTTGTGTGTGGTCTTCTGAACACATGTTGCTTTATGCACCTGTGTCTGTACAGGGTGTGCCTGCTCCCTGGCATAGCTTTCTTTCCTTTTACTACCTACTAACATCCTACTTGTCTGCATCCCAGTGTTCACTGCAGCACTGTCTACAACAGCCAAGACCTGGAAACAACCTAACTGTCCATCAACAGAGGAGTGGATAAAGAGAATGTGGCACATATAACAACGGAGTATCACTCAGCCATAAAAAGGGATGAAACTGTGCCACTTGCAGAGACATGGATGGACCTAGAGACTGTCATACAGAGTAAAGTAAGGCAGAAAGAGGAAAACAAATATCCTGTATTAATGCATGTATATGAGATCTAGAAAAAGGTACCGATGAACCTATCTGCAAAGCAGAAATAGAGACACAGTCATAGAGACCAAACGTATGGACACCAAGGGGATAAATGGGAGTGGGATGAAATGGGAGATTGGAATTGACATATATAAACTGACGAAAGTGAAAATGAAAGTTGCTCAATCGTGTCTGACTCTTTGCGACCCCGTGGACTATACAGTCCATGGAATTCTCCAGGCCAGAATACTGGAGTGGGTAGCCTTTCTCTTTTCCAAGGGATCTTCCCAACCCAGGGATCGAACCCAGGTCTCCTGCATTGCAGGCAGATTCTTTACCAGCTGAGACACCAGGGAAGCCCAAGGATACTGGAGTGGGTAGCCTACCTCTTCTCCAGCAGATCCTCCTGACCCAGGAATTAAAACGGGGTCTCCTGCATTGCAAGTGGATTCTTTACCAACTCAGCTATGAGGGAAGCTCATATGATACTTTGTACAGAACAGATAACTCATGACAACCTATGTGTACAGTACAGGGAATTTTATTCAGTGTTCTGTGGTGACCTAGAAGAAATCCAAAGAAGAAGGGCTAAATGTATATGTACAGCTGATTTGCTCTGCTGTACAGCAGAAACTAACATGACATTGTAAAGCAACCAAACTCCAATAAAAAATCAATAAAATAGAATCCTGGACCTCCCTGGTGGCTCAGTGGTAAAGAATCCACCTGGCAGTGGAGGATACATGGGTCTGAGACCTGATCCAGGAAGATTCCACATGCTGCAGAGCAACTAAGCCCAGGCACTGCAACTACTGAGCCTGTGCTCTAGAGCCTGGGAGCAACAACTACTGAGCTCACGCGCCGCAATTACTGAAACCCGAGAGCCCTAGAGCCCGAGCTCTGCAACAAGAGAAGCCACCACAATGAGAAGCCCAGGCACCCCAACTAGAGAGTAACCCCTGCTCACTGCAACTAGAGAAAAGCCTGAGCAGCAGTGAAGACCCAGTGCAGCCATAAGTCAATAAATAAAACCCTTTTTTAAATGGTCCACCTTAGAAAACAATCTTTGGAAAACTAAAATAAAATCCTAGTTGTCCTTTAAGACCCCATTCATATGCTAAGATTCAACTTTGATGGAGATTTCCCCCAGCATAGCTGGTCACCACACTCTTGCTCTTTGCCTAGCCTGTGGGCTCCCCTGTCAGGGCACTAATCCCCTAATCATATGTGCTAGGTGTGCTCCATCCATAGGTAAAAAACAGGAAGAGCATCACCTCGGTATCCCAAACCTTAGCACGTGGTGGGCCTCATGAAATATTCCCTGAATTGAAACAACAGAAATGTTCAGAATTAAATCTTCCTTCCTCAGAGTGGTCATGACCACCCCTGGCATTCCCCGGAACCTGCTTAGAAATGCAGAATCTCAGGCCCCATCCCAGACCCTCTGGGTCAGAATCGAACAAGAATTTAACAAGAGCCCCAGGTGATTTTTGCACATGCTTAGTTATGCAACAAGTTTGTCGAATAAAAGATAAGAAGAAACCAATACTCTGGTTCTCACTTTATTGTTCATTCTGCTACCCCCAGATGCTGGACTCAAGATCAGATCTATTGACTCTAAATATAAGCTTGTAACCTTCCAAGGTGAATATACTGAAGAGGCCATATTAATTGTCAGATCTAATTTGCTTACATAAGTTGTTCATTTGGCTGAAAAAAATTAGTCACTCTGCAAATACTGTCCTCAAGGATGCTTAGCAGAATTCACTAGACTCATTAGGAACATGAGCCGTGTGTAGACTTTTCTTCCTAACCTGTGTTTTTGGGAAGGTTATTTAACCTCTTTGAGCTTCCATTTTCTTGATAATAAAGCAGAGATCATGCAAGCTACTCTTCAAGGTTACTCCACTTATAAATATCATTTATATCACTTATAAATAATAGTGTAGTCCTCAATAAGTGGAGGGTATGTAACTAACTCCTTGTGAAAATTTTTGGGAATCAGAGATGGCCAAACAGACCTTCAAAGCCAAGTTTTCTAGCTGCACCCAATTACATTTTGTTTATGCTGAAACCAAGCAGGTCCCTGTGGGGCTCCTGGGCACAAAAGCCTTCTGTGTCCCCCATTTCTTGATTACAAAAAAATAGGGTCCATTCAGCCTCTGTGACTTTCCCTGAGTTCCAAAGGGCAGGCTCAAACAATTACTAATTAGGGAAGGGATGGGATGCAAAGACCAGGGAGGAGTAGTTAAGAAACAACAGTGCAGGGTATTGGGGCAGGGTCCTGGTTCCCCCTCAGGGGATACACGCAACAATATCTTTGAGCTGTTTGCCTATACTGAAGCCTCCACCATGTAGAAGTTAACAGTATGCTGCCCACAAGCACGGAGACCCCAGATTGGTTGAAACCAGAAGGTTGATGATGCTCACGCCCACTTACCTCCCCACCAGTGGATCAGAAGAGTATCCATCAGCTGATCACACCCGCTTTGAGCTGTAAGACTCCTCACTGCCCACTCCGGGTCAGCACACACTGTTTTGAGGGCCACAGCCCACTGTGGCCCCCTTGGCTTGACAAAGCAATAAAGCAATTCTTTTCTGCTTCACCCAAAATTCTGTCTCCAAGAATTAATTCAGTGTCTGAGTACAGAGGCTGGATTCAGCTTCAAAGTGATGACTGCCCACTTTGACAAGCCTGGCTGGGAAGAAGCAGCCAATCAAGAAACTGAGTGGACTGAGTTATGTGAGCATACACGCAAATGTACATGCTATGGGGTCGGGGGCAAGAAGAAGGGAGCTAGGGAGCTCGGGCAGAAAAGCTAACTGTCCACCAAATCCACACCTCCCGGTCACTAGCAAAGGCCACTAGCAGGGGCTCTGGCCCTCTCGTATCAGGATGGGGCCATGTAATCAGGTCCCATCAATGGAATCTGAGCAGACTGATACGTGCCATTTCTGGGCCAAGTGTTATAAAAGCAGGTATGCCTTTTCTCTCCAAGAACAGAGTGGTGAGAACGCTGACACCCATATGAAATGTAGCGGCCTTTATCCCTGAATCACCCACTGACCAGGGTATATAAGCCAGGAGGAAACTGTGTGGACAAATTATATTGAATTTATATCACTGAAACAGAGAGGTTGTTAGAGCATTACCCTAACTAGCACAAGAAGAGTCTTAAATATATGGAGAGTAAGGAAAGAGAAATAGAACTGGACAGATGGGACTGGAAGCCCAAATGGTTTGCCATAAAAAGCCGAGTAGCCAGGTGGAGCTCCAGAACAAAGCTGGTGAAGTCTCAGATGTTTATAGCTGAAATCGACTTGACAGCCCAAATGTTTTGTCCATTTCAAGCAGCTAGGCTTTTGAATTAGGGAGACGGAGATCCAGAAAAATGAAATGATGCAGGAGATATGCCTCATAGAAAGTGCTCTGGGATGCATGCAAACCCGGAGCTGCTGGCTGCAGCCCACCCTGGGATACTCATGTCCCCAAGCATGGCTCCTCTTTCCACTCCTTATCAGGACAGGATGCAATGAGCTGCATGAAATATAACTGAGCTGGACATTTAGAGCAGACTATTTTTAGGGAAAGGTCACTACATAAAAACTACATAAAAGCAACCGAGAAGAAAGAATGATCCAGGTGGGCTGCGGGGAAGAGAGTGACAGGATGAGAACTACATTTCAAAAATGCCACCTTCCTGCACTGGGTGTGCTCTGGGGGCCGGGGTAAGGCTGTCCTCCTCTGCTCTTTTCTTTTTAAATCTCCGGTCCTATTTTAGTTTTCAGTAGCCTTGTTGTGGCCAGGAGAGGCTTCACCGCCCTGTGTTGAGAGCATCTTCCCAGGACCTGCAGGGCCGTGGGCATCTAGCCATCAATGCCTCTACGAACAGCAGGGAGGGGCGCCTCCAGCTGCCAGGATCTTTGCACATTCTTCTCCCATTAGAAACGGCTCCTTCACCGAGAGCTCAGGCTACTGAAGAATGTAGGGCAGCAAACTCAATCTTAATTTAGTGTGGCTCCAAGTTCTGGAAAGGAGTTTGGAGCACAAAAGCTCAGTTTGATGGCTGAAAATAAATGGGTGAGATGCAGAGAGCAGAAGTAACTTTAAGTTGTCCTACACTAAGGGAAGTCCTGGAAATTGATTAATGCAGAAGGAACCCCAAACGTGTTACTTACTGAACTTAAAGCTCCCAAGTGTGTTGATATGGGCATGTAGGCTTTTTTATATTTTTATTTATAAACATTTACTTCTATATATTTTAGGGTAATTTTTTCTCTCCTCTTTCTCCATGGTGACAGGCACTTTTGTAATTTGTCATATACCTATTTTATAATATGTCATATTTCATTACAGTTATACTTCATTAAATTACATAGCATTATACTTATATATTTGGAGAAGGAAATGGCAACCCACTCCAGGGTTTTTGCCTGGAGAATCCCAGAGGCAGGGGAGCCTGGTGGGCTGCCGTCTATGGGGTCGCACAGAGTTGGACATGACTGAAGTGACTTAGCAGCAGCATACTTATATATGGGCTTCCCAGGTGGCACTGGCGATAAAGAACTTACCTGCCAATGCAGGAGATGCAAGAGACATGGGCTTGATCCCTGGGTTGGGATGATCCCTTGAAGGAGGGCATGGCAACCCACTTCAGTATTTTTGCCTGAAGAATCCCATGGACAGAGAAGCCTGACAAGTTACAGTCCATGGGGTCACAGAGAGTCGGACACAACTGAAGTGACTGAGCATGCAGGCTTATACATAAATCATTATGCTATGTCAATACATACTTCATGTCATATATATCAAATATTTATTCTATGTTTTGTATTTTTTGTATTTATATCTCATTGTTCTGCCTTCACTTGTGCTGATTCCTCTGTCCGGGATTCCTTTCCTTGGTTTTTTTCATTTGGCTGACTCAACTTCAAAGAATCAAATAAGAATCATCTCATCCAGGAATGTTTCTCTACCACCTCCATCCCCACTCCAGGCCTTCTTCTTTTTACAGTCTCTTATCATCCTTTGCTTATTTTAACAATAGAACCTCGCACTGGATTATAGTTATTGGTACTGCCCTGAGCCTCTTCTGAATCTGGTATGGATGGGTTCCCATTGACTGTGGGACCAGTTCCTTGATCTGGATTGTATCTTTTATTAGAGCTGCTGTTTGACAAGGGGCTCTTTGCAAATTCAAGCATCTAAACCAGTGTATCTCAATTCTTGGTTGAGAATCTGAATGACCCATACTTAAACACCCTTCTAAAGAGTGGTATTAGAATCAAGCTTTCTGCCAGACTTATTTTCACACGAGTCCCCTGGGACACCAGAAAAACACCCAGAGGTGCTGGTAAGAAGGAAAAGTTCTTCCGTTCTACCGAAGTTAGGAGGAAAGGAACTAAGAGGGTACACTGGTGATTTTTAGAGCTGGTCAGCCTATAGATTTCTCCCAATCCTTGGGAAATTCCCACTCTATGATATTTGCTGGGAGGGAGACACAGTTTTACTGGACAAGCTGAAAAGTTAGATTGTTTGCTTCCTGGTTACTTCTGGGAAGTGACTGGGGCTCAGTCAACTGGATACATACATGTGCCTCAGGCTTGCTTAACTTGAGATGCAAAGAGGTGGGGTCAGGGTAGGGGGGTGGCTCAGAGGCAGACAAATCCAGACTCTGGGGCTGCAGGAGGAATGCTGTGTGCAGGGGTGGAGTCTGGGACAGGGCTGGTAGCACAGGGAATGGATTCCTCAGAACAGTGGAAGCAGCCAGTGTCTTTACTGGCCCAGTGCCCTGCTGTGATGTTAGCTGTGCTTTTGACTACATTCTGGCCCATTTCCTGAGCCTGCCTCTCCATCCTTCCCCAGTGACTCTGGGGGCCACCACGTGGCCTTTCACTACATTTCTTTTACAACAGCCAGGGTTGGATTCTTTATTTTTTTTAAAAAAGCATCAGTTTTCATTTATATCAATTCAGAGAATAAAAATTGACTTGATTTATCTTTTATTCATTTTCTATTTTAAAATGTATTACTATGACTTAGAACCAATTACTAATAAATATTTAAGAATTTTAAATTGTAAAATATTACTAAGATATTAAATATCCTATACAACATTTTCATAAATATTTCTGTAAGTAAACTTTGTATGAACCAAGGAAAAGAGAAACTATTTTTTGCCTATTTTGAGTTATAAAAAAAATAAGACCTTAAAACCAACATATGCTGCTCCACATTTACAAGTGATGCTGTTTTACAAATTTTTCAGCTCATGCACTTTAACAGGGTTGGATTCTTTTTCGCTTGCAACCATGAAAATGTCTGAAACAATCTACAATATGCTTAATGCTCTATGATACACTTACACCCATCCTTCACTTTGTGTATATCTTCACTGACATAATCTGTGTAAACCACTGTAAGGTGGCTGTTAAAATGCCCAGTTTACAGAGAAAGATCCTGAGATGCAGGTATGTAAATTGCCTACAGTCATACACAGGAAGAGGGAGAACTGGAATTCTAAACTGGTCTGCCTCATTAAAGGGCTTCCCTGGTGGCTCAGACAGTAAAAAGTCCACCTGTGATGCAATGGATACTGCCTCCATCTCTGGGTTGGGAAGATCCCCTGGAGAAGGGAATGGCTACCATTCCTTTGGGAGGGAACTCCAGTATCCTTGCCTGGAGAATTCCATGGACGGAGAAGACTGGTGGGTTACAGTCCGGGGTTCATGTCCGTGAAGTCCATGTTGCAAAGAGTTGGACATGACTGAGAGACTAACACTTTCATTTTTTCACTGCCTCATTAAGGAGCCCCCAACCCCGCCCCTCTGATTTTCACTACATACCATATCATCTGGCACAGAGGAGGCACTGATGGATGGATGGATGGGTGAAGCAATAATAGATGGCTGGGTGGATGGATGGGTGAGTGGGTGGCCAAAAATATATTTGTAAAACAAAAATAAGCTGTAATCCCTTTTTGTATTAAAGACACTTATGGGACTTCCGTGGTGGCATAGATAGTAAAGAATCCACCTGCAATGTGGGACACCTAAGTTCAATCCCTTGGTGGGGAAGATCCCCTGGAGAAGAGAATGGCTACCCACTCCAGTATTCTTGCCTGGAGAATCCCATGAACACAGGAGACTGGTGGGCTACAGTCCATGAGGTTGCAAAGAGTTGGATACGACTTAGTGACTAAACAACCAAATCTCTGTAGGTCGCTCAGCGAGAGGTTTGTGCATTAGGGAAGCCCCCTGACCTGATGAAGCCTCAGCATGCTGATCTGAATGGGGAATCAAAAGACTTATTTTTTGTTGTTATAAAACAGCCTATGGGAACATGCTCAGAGCCTTGCGTGGTGTATGTGAGGTTCTAATACTTGAGTGTATCTCATAAATTCACCAGAGTTAGAAACAGCAGTGATGAGCATGGATGAGGAGGAACCAGGACTACAGCTCAGCTCAGAAGGGAGCCCTGAATGGGACATTCACAGTCCCTCACGACTTGACCCTTGTCTGCCAAGGTAGATGGGCTTGTTCCAGACAAGTCTGGGCATAGATAGGAAGTGACTTGGCATGCATAAGAAATATAAAGAAGGGATGTATGTAATCACTCCTGAAGCCTCCAGATCATATTCTGGAATCATTTTTTCCCCATAAAAGTATAAAAAGCTCTTGTCTTTTCTACTCAAAATGTAAAGGCAGGCAAGCCTGCTGCAGGGGAGCCAGGCAAGAGGTTGATTAGCAAATATAACTGCATTTCTCTGACATTCTTCTGGAGGCTCAATGTGGAAGTGTAAAACTCTCTGATGAATAATCACTAGTTCATGAGTTAATCAATCACATGAAGAAACGCGCTGACATTTAGGCAGACAGAAATCATGGCGGTGAGGTGAGAGCAGCCGGGGCAGAGACCAAGGTGGCGGTCTTGTTGCTCACCTGACATTCTCGTAGCGATGGATGTAGATCCGGTGGAACTGATGCTGTAGGTGCTCGTCTTCCACGTTGGTCATATCATTGATCATCTCCAGGACAACAAAACGAGGAAGCACGGACAGCACAAGTCGCTCCTGCGACAAACCAACACAAGGGTGAGAACTAAAGTATTGCTGCAGCCGTATCAGTAAACAAAGGACATCAGAGCCACCAAGCCAGGAGATTTCAGCGGCCCTGACAGTGAGCCCTGAGGGAACTCGGGATGAGACAAAGGAGCTGCCCACTGCCAAGCCCATCGAGCAGTCAAGTGGCTGCAGCAACCCTGGACCATGCACCCTGAGGAAACTCCCATGAAACACAGGATACTTGCCCCGGAGAGCGGAGCTGCATATCAAAAGCGTGATTTCAATGAGCCCAGATGCTTGTATCTTCCCCTACATAGAAAAGCGCCAAATTCCTTAAGGAGAGAGGTTTGATTTTCTTTTGTTAACAGAAATCCTTTGATGTTCCAACTACCTGGTCTCTTGTTGCAAAAACTCTTATATATCCTGGCTCCCCCATCTGCCCTTGCCTCTTAGAAACAGTTTTCTCAGCATGTCTGAGATGCTGTGTTCCAGGCTTGAAATCCTCAGAAAGTCTGCTGAATAAAACACAACTGTTAGGGGAGTGGGTAAATTTCCTCGGTTCTGTCTCGTCACAGCAAAAATTTGAAGCGACGGACATTAAAACCCTCGGCGTGTCACAGCTCTTGGACAATGTTACAGCTCCATGTTATAGCTCAGTTTTATTTAGAAAATAAAAGGAGGCATGAGAGCATGCCGAGCCAAAAGACACAAAGAGAAGACACAGAGAGAGAAAGAGACAAAGAGAGACAGAGAGAGTGTGTGTGTGTGCACGCACACAGAGAGACCCCGGCCCTTTGGCTCCTCTTTTTATATGTTTTTTTTCTCCCCCTGGGCGTGCCCTATGTGAAATGGGCTAGCCAGGAGTGCTGTTTGTTCTACCTGAGGTCCTACTCCGGTCCTTGGACCTTCCTTTGTTCTATTTTCATGGTCTTTTCCCTTGGGAGTCGGTCCTCATCATGGCTTTGAGGGGCACTCGGAGCCTCAAAACTGTAGGTACTAAAGAAATATTTCCTAAACAAATGAGTGAGCACGGAGATGGCAGAGACTGTGTTCAGCTCATGACTGTATCTCCTTCCATGGCCATCACAGTCCCTGGCACGGGATAATTAGTTATTAAATAGATTCTTTAAGTGGCAGTGCACATTCAGTCTTCAAGTATGGCATGGACGCTTTATGCAAGACTTTTATTTTTTTTATTTTTAGAAAACGTTTTAATTTCAATGTGTTCCCAGATGACTAAAAAATTTAAACTTATTACAAATGATCATACACAAGAGCTGTTTCTGACCAAACCATTTCATATTTATTTTCTGACTATTAGTTCTGGGCCACTGGTGAACAGAACAACGGATATTATTTAGGAGGTAGATGCACCTTGTTTACAAACAGAAATAAATTTTTTGTGTTTGTTTCCTTTGTTTTACAATTCCAGAAACACAAGAATTTAACATCAAATACCTTTTAATAATCAAAAGGGGATAATCATAATATTGTCCCCATTAATTCTGAAGATATATTTCATAAAATTCAACATCTTTATGGGAGATTTTCAAAATAAAATTTTAATAGCAAAATTCTCCAGCACCCAGGTTTGCCAGCCTCTAGCTAGTCTGGCTACTGCCAACTGCCCCAGCTTCCCACCCTGTAAGGCATTTTCTTCCAGACAATGGGAAATTGCCTGGAGTCTGCTTATAAAAGCCCATTGTCAACACTTTGGCTTCCCTCAGATTTGCTAGCTGCTTGAGAAACATCATTCAAATCCCCTGAAAACACAGTCCGAAAGAAAAACGGGAGTTTGCTCCTTAATACAATTCCCAAGTCTTACTGAGGCAGAATATCAGATTTTCTGGCTTTGGAGGTCAGAGGTACAAGATTCTCCTGTAGCCAGACTGTGGCCCAGGGTGGCCTTTGTACTCACATTCTGCATGTCTTACTCTCCCAGGGTTTTTCCTATTTACATGAAAAGGGGCTCCGGATGGATTTCAAGGGCCTCAGTGGCTCCTGCCTGGACTTGCCTCTCATCTAACTGGCTCTGTTTCAGTCATCAGAATGGCTTCACGGGCATCTATTGCTACAGTGCACCCTGAAGGGGAAGTCAAGGTGAAAACAATGAGAGAGTCAGCATCCTCATTTTACGCAAATGCTTGTCCTGGAAGAGAGAAAGAAAGCAGGGGAGTCCTCTGAGGCAGGCAATACTTCAGAGCTTGCAAGCACCCATGCTTCTGAATGGCTTTGGGAAGAACTCACCATTCAGACCCTCGCAAACCGGAGACCTCCGAATACTCTCTGTAACGTAAGCCAAGCAAGGTCAACTGCAGTATAGGTGCAGGCTCTGGCGAGAGGCTTATCCTGGGGTTATAGATAATATCTTTTTTTAAAAAATGTTTATTTATTTGGTTACACTGTGTCTTAGCTGCAGCATGTGGGATCTTTAGTGGCAGCACGCAAATTCCTAGTCAAGGTGTGTGAACTCCTAGTTGTGGCATGAGGGATCCAACTCCCAGACTAGGGACTGAACCCAGGGACCCTGCATTGGGAGCTTGGAGTCCCAGACACTGGCTCACCAGGGAAGTCCCCCATATAATATCTTATTTTAACGTGATCGCTCATTGTGTGGCAAGCCAAGTGCTTTGCATTCAGCATCTAATCAAAACCTCACATTAACCATGCATGCATGCTAAGCCACTCCAGTTGTGTCCAATTCTTTGCGACCCCATGTACCATAGCCCATCAGGCTCCTCTGTCCATGGGATTCTCTGGGCAAGAATAGTGGGGTGGGTTGCCATGCCCTCCTTCAGGGGATTCTTCTTGACCCAGGAATTGAACTCATGTCTCTTAACATCTCTTGCCTTGGCAGGTGGGTCTTTTACCACTAGAGCCACCTGGGAAGCCCATAGTAGTGTGAAAGGGAGTATTTGCTGCCTTATCAGTAAACAAGGATGCGACAGCCATCAGCGATTTCCGGCCTCTAAGTGTGATCTCTGAGCCCAGAGGGTACCCAAAAGGGAGAACAAGGCCTGTGATCCAGTTTCTGAGTCCTCCCTACAGTGAATGAGGAACTAGGGATGTGAAAAAACCAGGAAGCAGGATGCTGGCCCAAGACAGCCGAGATGCATATGAAAGGAATGATTTCAGTGAGCCCAGGCGCTTGTATTTTCCCATACATAAAAGAGCACCAAATTCCTTAATCTGAGATACCTGATTTTCCTTAATTAACAATAACCTTTTGATGTTCAGACTACCTGCCTTTTGCTGCAAACTTCTATCTAACCTGACTCCTCCCCACCTGCCTCCTTGCAAGTTCTCTCAGGGTCTCTTGAGATGCTGTCTCCTGGGTTTGAACTTCTGAGAATTTCCATCAAATACAAAATAACTCTCAATTTCCAGGTTGTGACTATTTTTTTAATTGACAGTAGGTTACTATTTTCATTGCATTTTATTGATATATATAAGATGCTGAGATTTAAAGAAGAATTTAAGCCAAATGAAGCAGTTCAGAGTCACACAGTTGCTAAGTGTATAGTGAAGATTCAAGCCCATTTCTTTTTCCTTTGAAATTTAGAATATACTTTACCCATTTATTCACTTGTTTCTCATGTCAAGGTGTAGGTGCTATGTGACAGGGGCAGGGCTGGGCATGGAGAATAGGCAGTCGACAAAACCAGACATAGTACTCACCTTTGCAGAGATAATATTCTAGAGATAATATTCTAATGAATGGTAAATAAAAATATGGAGTAAGAATACAGGATGCTGTTTACATAAAAATGGAATTGAACACTTTGGAAAGACTTGGTAATATTGTGTAGCTACAACACTGCACCCAAACTAGATGTCAGCAAGCCAGCCATATACATTTGTGGGAAAAACAATCAAAAGCCAGAAATCACTCTGATAATTTTGAGAGTACTTTTAAATATGTGGCTCCATTTTAAAGAGCTAGAAATTCTGACTGATGCCCTAGTGGCTGTGGTCTCTGTAAGAATCAATAGACCTCTGCTTGAAAAATACCTTGGCCTTATTTTAAGAGACCAGATAATGAACTTATTATTCTATGTTTTAATTACAAATAAAATATTTAAATTGAATTCCCATAAGCTCCCATTTCAACCTACTTTTTTCAATTTACTAAGCAGCCTTCCATCCAGATGACTTCAACTAAAGGGATTTTACAGTTCTTATTTGGGTATCTGTCACCCTCTCTAAGGGCTCCCTGGGTGGCACTAGGGGTAAAGAACCCTCCTGCCAATGCAGGAGACGTAAGAGACGAGGGTTCCATCCCTGGTTCGGAAGATCCCTTGGAGGAGGGCATGGCAACCCACTCCAGTATTCTTGTCTGGAGAATTCCATGGACAGAGGAGCTGGAAGGCTACAGTCCATACACAGGTTTGCAAAGAGTGGGACATGACTGAAGCGACTTAGCACAGCACAGCACCCTCCCTAAACTGGGAAGCATTTGAGAGCAAAAAGCATGTTTTTTTCCACCTCCAGAAACCAACACAGGCTTAGTGAGGAAGTGGCTGTATTACCTGATTCCTTTGGTGATAAAGAGACAGATATCCTAGCTGACACAGCTGAAGCAAAATCAGGCTTTATCATAACTATACTGATGTCTTAAGGAATCTAGGGGCAAAGCCTGGACTTTGGAAACAAAAAGAACCAGAGACCCATAATGACTCTTTCCCTAAAACTTGGGTCTCTCCTCCTGAAGGTCAGCTTTATCCCCCTCTCTGACTTCTCAGCCACTGGGAGCTCTTGGTCCTTATCCTTTGGCTGTTTTTGAGAAAATTCTTGCAGAGTTCAAGATGCAATATGTCTGCTCAGGGGCTCTGCTTGGGTCAAACATCTAGCTCATGCTCACGGTGCAGGATCAGGACAAAGATTATGGCATTAATGGGTGGTCATTGTAACCGGGAACTCCCTGGTGGTTCAGTGGTTAGGACTCTGTGCTTTCACTGCTAAGGGCCAAGGTTCAATCCCTGGTCAGGGAACTACGATCCCACAGGCTGTGCAGAGCAACCAAATAAATAAATAAAAGGATTAAGGTTGTTCTGCTTTTTATTATCACCATTCATTGGCAGTTTTAAACAATGCCAGCCATAAAGTACCCCTGTTCACTCCCAAGATGATTGCTTAGCAGAGAACTTGGCATATAGGACACTGTAGATCCGTCCATAATGCGGCAATGCACACCTTTGTCATCCATCTCTCCCTGACAAAGGCTCAGCACATCCGTGGCAACCTTTAGCTGAGGGTCTAGTCTGATGTATCAACCACTATAACTTGATGAAATAAAAAGGAAGGCACCTTCTTTCACCCTTTGGGAATGCAATGATAAACCAAAGGCAATATGACACTCGGGGAGATGCTATGTTCTCCTAAAGGAATTTAGTCAAATGTGAGGAATAAAGAACACATTTGTTAGCACAGAAGACACTAGGCACTAAACCTGCTGCTAAGTAGCCTCTCTTGAAAATCTCTCTTTTAAGTACTTCTTAAGGCTTGAGGATTTCAGTCTTTTCAGAGAATGCTAAAAGGCTCTTTCCCACAAAGTTCACTACTTTTCTCAGACGCAGGTAACACGATTAAGCATTGTGCTATTTTCAGTAAAAAGATGTTGATTTGTAGGTCAGAAATCACAATCGGAAGAACTAAATTTTTTTTGGCATGCGCTCACTGATTTTCTAATCTTGGGCAAATTACTTAATGTTTCTTAATCTGAGTTTTCAGATATAAAGTGGAAGGAAGTGTTAGTGACTCAGTTATGTCCAACTCTTTGTGATCCTATGGACTGTAGCCCACTAGGCTGCTCTGTCTATGGAAGGCTCCAGGCCAGAATACTGGAGTGGGTTGCCATTCTCTTCTCTAAAGGGTCTTCTTGACTCAGGGGTCGAACCCGGGACTCCTGCATTGCAGATCCTTTGCGATCTGAGCCATCAGATGGAAGTAAGGACTAAAGCAGGTATAAAAGCAGGTACTAAATCTCATTCTGCCTACTTCACAAAGAAGCTTTACTGAGGATGAGACATTCCAGCTGGATATTACAGTGTCTTAAGAAAAAAAAAAAAAAAAGGAGCTTGCTGGACAGAATCAGAGGAAAACATTCAGGCCATGGGCAAAGATGTGGAGAAGAGATGGACGATGGCAGGCTTGTGGAAAAGCTCACCAGTGTGCTAGGTTCTTGGTGAAGAGGCACTGGTCAGACCTGAGACTTGAGAATTCCACTGGAAACAGTTTGGGATTGCCCTTAAATGCTAGAACAATTGGGAGAGTAGCGATGACATATATAAGCATCACTGATTCAATAGACATGAATTTCAGCAAAGTCCCAGAGACAGTGGAAGACAGAGGAGAGTCGGCGGGGTTGCCAAGAGTCAGATGTGACTTAGTGACTGCCCAACAACAATGTGTGGAATAGACAGCTAGTGGAAATCTGCTGTTTAATACAGACCCCTCAGCTTGGTGCTCTGTGATCACTTAGAAGGGAAGGGTGAGGAGGGTGGGAGAGAGGTTCAAGAGGGAGGGGATATATGTATACATATAGCTGATTCACTTTGCTGTACAGCAGAAACTAACACAACATTGAAAAACAATTATACTCCAATTAAAAGAAAAAAAGAAACCTAATCTTTAGCCCATGAGGGAAGAGAGAGCAGTAAGTGATTTTTAAAACTGGGAGTTACCAAAAAAAAAAAGCCAACGAATACTAGGAGTTACAGTCAAAAAAGTGAAAAGGCCATAAATATCCTTTTCTGAATTAGAGACTGAAAAGTTAGTGTCTACATTTCCCCAAATCCTGCAATTCTGGATCTGATTTGGGTTTTGACAATTAGATGCTTTTCTACAAGACTTAGAATTTGGAGTTTAGACAGAAGCTATTTTTCATTTACTTCTGTTTTGTTGTTGTTGTTGTTGTTGCTGGCAATTATGATTATGGAGATACTGGGATTTGAAATAGCAGCCTTCTGCTATCTACTCACAAGATTTACGGCTGTTTGAAAGGTGGCCATTGTTCATATTTTTGCCAGGGCGGGGACTGAAAAGGTGGCACTGGTCTGGAACTAAGAGCTGTGGCAACAGGGATTCCCTGATCTTCGCTCTTCACAGCATGTGGGAAGCTAGTCTCCAAGGTTCAGAAAAGAAACATGTCCCAAGAGAGGATTTAACCCACCTCCAAGGCCAAGGGATAAGAAAGCCCTCTTGTGGCAGGAAGGCATTTTATAATTTCACCAACACTCAAAAATCCTTTCTAAAATTCATCAGGGGATTTCTCTGGTGGTCCAGCGGTTAGGAATTCACCTTCCAATGCAGGAGCTGTGGGTTCCATCCCTAGTTGGGGAGCTAAGATGCCACATGCCAAAAAACTAAAAAGGAAAACAGAAGCAATACGGTAACAGATTTAATAAAGACTTAAAAAAAAGTCCACATTTTAACAAAAATAAAATTCATCAGGACTTTAGAAATTAGATATGCCTTGCCCTGGAAGTCCTCTTGACTGTATATTTGCAAATGACACACACCACATGTCACTCTGATATTCTATTACACACCAAAAGAGCATGCCTATTTGCCTCTATTTGACTATTCAACTCAATTTCCTTCAATAAACAGTGTCATGCCTGAAGTGTTCCTAGGAGCTGAATAGACTCCAGCCCCAGAGAATGCACAGCCGGTGGGGAATCCAGGTGCAGGAACTTCATGGCTCATTTCAGTAAGTGCCATCAGAGAAGCAGAAACCTGGTCCTTTGGGGACACTGGGAGTGACCCAGAGGAGGGGTGGGACAGTGGGGTCTGGTGGTCCCTGTCCTTCAGTCACACCAGGACATTTATTTCAAATAAGTCTCTCAATAATTTCGTGAAGGGAGTTGGACTATGGCCAATTTAACAGATAGGAAAACTGAGGGAGCTACAGTCTTTGCCCAAGCTTCTGCAGTCAATAAGGTGCAAAACTGGAACTGAAACCAAGTCTTCCAGAGTCTCAGCATCGATTAAGTCACCTGTGAACACAGTAGGAGCCATCCAAGAAACAAATTTTCCAGTGAAATTCTAATACCGAAAACGTCAGAAATCCCAGAGAGGCTCGTCTTTGGAGAACTCTAGGTGACATTTCCCTTGATTCTGATAAACTCTTTTCAGACCACAGTCACTTCACAATCTGTTATAATAACATGCTATCATAGGTGCTGAGAAGCAATGGTATAAAAGCCACCAAATGTTGCTTCAATTAACTGGCTACAGAAGCATATACCTTTTGGACAACTGCAAATCCTCGTGTGGAAAAAGCTTTTAGTGGTATGGGGGTATTTTTTGGTTTTTGTTTTCCAAGAATATTTGGATGGATGTGGCACACACATTTCCAAACTAGCATCCATATCCTTGGATGGGAACCACTTGGGTATTTGCAAAGTGAAGACTTCAGCCTTGAAGGTGTGGTGGGGAGAGATTTTCCCATCGATTCCAAGTGGGCTGATCCAGACTTGTGGGTCCTGAGACTCCAATAAATTGAAGGGATCCTATTGAAGAAAAACATCACAAGGCCTTCCCTGGTGGCTCAACGGTCAAGAATCCATTTGCCAACGCAGGAGACACAGCTTCTACCCCCGATCCAGGAAGATCCCACCTACCCCGGAGCAACTAAGCCCGTGTACCACAAATACTAAGCCTGTGCTTTAAAGCCCGGGAGTCACAACTACTAAAACCCTTGCACCCTAGAGCCCCAAATTCACAACAAGAGAAGTTACCGCAATGAGAAGCTGCCACACCACAAACAGAGTAGCCCCCTCACTGCAACTAGAGGAAAGTTCGTGCAGCGACAAAGATCCAGCACAGCTAAAAGTAAAATGAATACAAGTATGTTTTAGAAAAATGGCTGACATTTACCTAATACATTAAAAAAAAGAAAAACATCACAAATTGTAACTGCAAACTTCAGAGGACCCCTTGGAGGGCCTTAGAAGGGCCTTATAAGCAAGGAGCCCTAAAGCTTAAACTTTATCATTGTCACCAAAAGTCTGCTTCTGAGCAGGCAAACCATCTTTTTTTATTATAAATGTTGGAAGATGCCAACACTTTGGAGCCTGCGGCTGTGTGTGAACAAATAAAACACAGTATCGCTTAGCTCAAGTATTAATATGCAGCTGTTTCCATAGATACCTGATTAAAACTGTGCCACACATGCATTTTGGAAGGTTATTTGAATACTGTCTCTGATGTAGTACATTCTTAGTTTCTAATTCAATTGTTATGATTATGGTACCTTTTTTAGATTACTATAGATGTTTTATAACACTCATCCACTGAAATTTTAAAAACATTGCATTTGTGTTTTATCTTGACAGAAAGAGGAGCTTTTCATGTTTATTCAAGAATGTGAGTGCATGCTCGGTTGCTCAGCTGCGCCCAACTCTTTGTGACCCTATGGACTGTTGCCCACCAGAATCCTCTGTCCATGGGATTCTCCAGGCAAGAATAACTGGAGTAGGTTGCCATGCTCTCCAACAGGGGATCTTCCCAACCCAAGGATCAAACCCACGTCTCCTAAGTCTCCTGCATTGGCAGGTGGATTTTTTTTTTACCCCAAGCCACCAGGGAAGCCTCTTATTCAAGAACATCATACTTGAATAGCAACTGGGACAGAAAGCTTTGGAAGTTGAAAGATAGATTAAAGTTTAAATAAGGAGCCAATTGCTGGCATCATTATCAGGAGCTTGTATATCCTCTTCAATGACAGTTTAAAAAATAATAAAAAAGAATAACTCACGTCCGTATTGTGTGTATAGTTAAAAATTGCTTTCACGTGTACTTGCCCATTGAATGGTCAGAAGAGCCCTGAAGGGAGAAGTTAGTAAAATGATTTTACCAGTGAGGAAACTGAGGCTAAGAGAATTTGTTCAAAGCTAGCTTATCTATTAATGCAGGGCATCAAGTCACATATCCTCTTTCTGCTGTATCTCAAAAACCCATGACTGTCAAGGCCAGAGCTCCAAAAAAGGAACCAAATCAAAGGCTGGAGGGCGTGACGTGACAGAGGCCGTAGGGCTGGTGGCCCTTGCGTGTCCACGCCCCCACAAACATGAAACTGCCTCGGTCAGATGCGGGCACATGGTCTCTATAACCCAGTCTGCGGACCCCATAAAACCAACTGGTTAAAGAGTTCAGTCATTGCTTCTCACTTTGATATTTAATTCTGAGCTCATGTCAATTTTCTGCTCCCAAGAAGAGCAATTATCAAATATTTCTCATTTCCCTTTGAAAAGCAGGAAATATCATAACTATCAGAGCCCGCCTGAAAAATACATCAATACTCATTTATTCATTAGTTCTCCCTTTTGTTATTTCAATATGAAAATATAGGCAAGCTCTCCCTACAACATAAGGTGTAATTCAATTGTCTTTAGTTTCCTTGGGGCTTCCCTAGTGGCTCAGAGGATAAAGCATCTGCCTGCAACACAGGAGACCCGGATTTGATCCCTGGGTTGGGAAGATCCCCTGGAGAAGGAAATGGCAACCCACTCCAGTATGCTTGCCTGGAGAATCCCATGGACAGAGGAGCCTGGCAGGCTATAGTCCACGGGGTCACAAAGAGTCAGACACAACTGAGCGACTTCACTTTCTTTTCTTTCTTTAGTTTCCTTAACTTCTCACACTCCAAGCATCTCAATCAGTTTCTCCCTATACTTGTTTAAAATCAATTCAGTCTATAGTAGACTGGGGACTTTATTTTCCGTGTAATGGATTAGTTCAATGAATAAAGCACAAGCCTAAGAAAGAGCAGCAATTATATCAACCTTACTATGAACAATAGATCTTACTGGGCACTTATGAAGTGTCAAGCTCTGTACATGAATTGTTTCATTTGATCTTCGCAACTCATGAAGTAGAAACATTTCTTCCTGCCATTAAACAGACGTGAGAACTGAGGCACAGAAATGTTTCGTAGTTGTCCCAAGGGCACAGAGCTCGTAAGTGGCAGTGCCTGGATGTGAACCTGGGCATGTGGATGTAACTGGGTTTATCCTTTTCATGAGTGCAATGGATCACCTGGGCTGACATGTCACAATCTTTTTCACACTTTGTATGATCTATTGTGGAGTATCATCCACTACCCATTCATGCATCTGACAAGCTGTTATTTAGCAAACATGCACTAAGGAATGAGTTAAGAGGCAGGCAATGAGCTCTGCACTGGGCAGAGCAGCGGATAAGCTTCACTTCTGCCTTCTCCATGCGTGCAGTCTAGTTGACAGAGAGACCGAAAATGACTGCAATAAAATATTAATGACATTATGACAAAAGTCAGCACAGGGCACCACCTGTCACCTGCCTGTTCCAAAGCAATATCAGGATAGCAGATGCGAAAAATGAAATGCCTTTGAGCTGTTGGAGAGGTGTAAAGATGAAGTATTTACATCCTGGTGATTAACAGACAAACGAAGAGGCTCCAGTGTGTGAGCTAAACCACAAACTCTTCTGGACAATGCGGATGAAGAAAGAAGAGTTGATGGAGTGTAGGCTTCAACAGGAACACCCCCCTGTGGGATGTGAAAACCTCTGCAGAATCTAGCTCCCAACTGACTAGAGGGGAAGGGAAATTATTCTTCGATATTTGTCAACAATATGCTCCTATTTGGGGAAGGGGCCTCATGGGAAATGCTCCTTAATTCAATCATGATTTTATTCATTTGGTACAATGTTACTTACTGAATGTCTAATATCAAGTAAGATATGGGGGGAGGGAATGAAATATGAGTTCTCCTGGATCAAGAAGCTTGTAATCCAGTATCAAGATATGATATGTCATATAAGACAAGATGTAAAGTGCAAGACTTACCAAATTCCAGTGTATTCTGAAAAATTGTATCTAAAGATTTTACTTTTATTTCTGGTGCCTTTTAAACTGGGAGATTGGTCTACATTTCATAATGTACTAACTTGATTACTATTGTTAATACATTTGTTATCATTATGAAAATTCTGAAGAGGGTTCTGAAAAAAAGTGATCAAAATTCAAGTGGAATTTTGATTGGATTTTGATAACTGAAGTCCTAAACAGTGAAAGGAAATCAGCCATGTGTACCAAATAGCCCCTGGATCAAGCTGTTCCTGAAGCCTAATGCTGGTTTGGGAGGAGTGCACACCTTGTAAAATAATCTTTTGCAGTTGTTATTGGTTTCTCGCACTCAGTGGGTAGATTGGTACGAACTTGGGGCTTTTGGAATAGTTAAGAGGAGAAAGGAGTGCATAAAAACCCCTGCTTTTTTGTGAGAAAAGCAAAGGGAACTGCCCCCAAACCCTACACTATTCTTGGTCCTCCTGGATCCATCATGGGCACCAGGAGCTCTCATTGAGGTTTCACTGGAAACCTCCACTAGACACTTCTTTGAGTAGAATCACTATTTCTTTTCCACGATTCATTTGACTTCCCCAAGTCTCTCTCTTTATTCCCATTGATTACACCGTAGTCTTGGTGAGACATTAGTGCATCTACCCCTAGATATTCAGTAACACAAGGCAATGCATTCTCCTTACTGCCAAGGCCAGAATTAGTCGGAGAATCTCTAGTGAGGAAGAGAGGGCAAGAGAGCAAGTGCGGGACCTGGACTGATGCTGGGCTGAGATGGGAGGACTGAATGTGTTAACTCTTAGCATCACTATTGCACAAAAGTGCGTTATGGTTGAATGGTTGGGTGGAGGAGAGAGACAGGGAACAGGGAAGTGCTGGACGAGCCAGGTTGATGAATACAGACTTTTTCCTGACCATGACGGAAAGCGCGTGAAGGGTTTTAAGCATGGGAATGATACTTTTCAGTTCTTCCTGTGTGAGGCTTCCTCTGCAAGCGTCACCACACTGCTACGGTCCTCTACAGTTTTCTGGTGGTATAGCATCTGGTCATGTGCATAGGATTTGTGTCTAGACAGACTGGGGTTCAAATCCCAGCTCAGCCACTTATGAACACTATGATCGTCTCCAAACCTTTGCCTACTGGAGATCATTTTAGTACCTACTTCATTGGCAGGTAGTGAGTGTTTAGCACACTGTCTGGATGATTCACTGATTATGAATAGAGGGAGCATGTCCAGGAGACTTCACTAAATATATGGTATAACAGTTGGTATATGTGCTCTGGAGTAAGACTGTCTAGGTTGTAATACCAGCTCTGCAACTTATTAGATATTGTATGTATGTGTGTGTGTGTGTGTGCCCGCGCTTGCAGTCACTCAGTTGTGTTCAACTCTTTGGAACCCCATGGGGGACAAACCCCTGGGGGACTGTAGCCCTCCAGGCTCCTCTGTCCATGGATTCTCTAGGCAAAAATACTGGACTGAGTTGTCATTCCCTTCTCCAGGGGATCTCCCCAACCTGGGGACTGAATCCATGTCTCTCGCACTACAGGCATATTCTTAACCATCAAAGCCACCAGGGGAGCCCAAGAATACTGGAGTGGGTAGCCTATCCCTTCTCCAGGGGAACTTCTCAACCAGGGTCTCCTGCATTGCAGGCAGATTTTTTACCACCTGAGCTACCCAGGAAGGCTCATGTTGCTGGTGCTGCTGTTGCTGGTGCTTCAGTCATGTCCGACTCTGTGCGACCCCATAGACAGCAGCCCACCAGGCTCCTCCATCCCTGGGATTCTCCAGGCAAGAACACTGGAGTGGGTTGCCGTTTCCTTCCCCAACATGTGCATGTTCAGTTGCTTCAGTCGTGTCCAACTCTGTGTGACCCTATGGACAGCAGCCCACCAGGCTCCAGGCAAGTATACTGGAGTGAGTTGCCATTTCCTTCTCCAAGGCACATCCTAATGCATAGTAAATTCATCTTTAATCATATTAATGCAGTGTAAATTCATCTTTGATCACATTTGCAAAGGCCCTCCTCCCAAATAAAGAGGTCTTGTCTAGTCCGCCTCCCATGTCTGCCTCATCAGTTATGATTTATCTTTACCTAGGGGCACTAGCATGCTTTTCCAAATTTGTTTATGTCAGCTGTATTTGCAATTGCTAAAACTGTAATTAAATATAGCACAAACAACAGAATATGAATATAAAAAGAAAGTGAGCTTTTGTTTCTGTGAAAAGTTGAATGCTTCAGAAATCCTCAGTGCTCTTCTTAAAAATGCTTTTGAATTAGGTGTGGGTATGAAATTGCAAAAGACTGGAAATAAAGAAAATTTGGGAATGGTTCTGTCCTCAAGATTGCTCTGAAAGTATTTTTTAACTATTTGCCCTCTTTTATTGTCAATACATTTTGAGTGCAGTTTGTATAAAATAGAGGGTATAGAATTCCTGTCAGTGGACATATACTCACATCCAGATGAAATAAACTATTTTAGGCATGGATCTTTTTTTTCTTAAAAAAAACCCCATATATATATACATATATATATATATATATGTATACATATATATATTTTTCTTTTCCCCTCATCTAGTTTACTACTATTTTTGAAAAGTGCCTTTAACTATAACCAGGCTACAAAATCCTACCTTCCTTCCAGCATTGTACAATTAGGTTGTGTGAAGTTTCCAATTCCAATTTTCTGTAGCCAAAATTTCCCCAGCAGTTTTATGAGCTAAAAGGGCCCCACAGGGCTGTTGGAGTCTATTCTTCAGCCTCTCCCAGCTAGATCAGAGGCGTTGAGGTCAAGGATGGTGAGGGATTCCTTCTACATGAACTACCTCTGGAAATGTTAATTGTATGCAAATGAGTGCAGGATTATGGCCTCTCTTTGAATCAGGGGAAATATTTAAAATCTGTACCCACACAGGGATGACAGATAGAAGAACACAAACAACAAGAAGAAAAACTGTAGGTACTACAGTCGGAGTGTGCTCTGCTCAAAACAGGTCCAGGTGGTCCGATAGGTTCAAGGACCCACTATGATGACCAACTGCCATCTCTATTCCCTGATTTCTTCACAGCAACCTTGAGATAACAGGGATTATCATTTTTGACAGACAAAGGATCCAATATTCCGAGAGTTTAAGTGGTGTCCCCAAGGTCACCCAGGCATAGAGTCGGAGAACTTGAAAGTGAAGTCACTCAGTGGTGTCTGACTCTTTGCGACCCCATGGACTGTAGCCTACCAGGCTCCCTCATTCATGAGATTTTCCAGGCAAGAGTATTGGAGTTGGAATTAGCAATTAAATCTAGGTTTGTCCTTCTTCAAAGCTTTTCCTCATTTTGGTGTGCCAGAAGATGCAAACAATGTGCTAGAAAGTTGGCAAAGAACTAGGCAGCCAGGTGGTTGCCAGACGTGCAAGGGGGTAAACACAAGACCGACGCTTGAGTGAAGTCAGCTATTACGGGAGAGTCAACAGTCATGAACACTGAGCTTCTGCTCACTGCGCCAAATCTTACTGACAGAGGCAATCACAGTGCTGACCCCAATACTGGGCAGAGTGGCAAGAACTCATGCTAAATAAAAATATCTAAGTGCCAAGGCAGAAAGGAGTTCATGACTGCAAACAGTAAAGGAGGCTTTCTAAGGGGAAGACATCTCAGCCTCGGTTTGAGGCGTTGGTGAGACTTTCACAGAAATAGCCCTAACATTTGTAGAGCTCTTTACAGTTGAAATAACGCTTTTTCAGGCATTATGTTATTTGTCTCTGGGAAAACACCCTGTGGGTTAGAGCAGGCATTATCATTTCCGATTGAGAGATGAAGAAATTCATGCACATGGTATTTTCCAGGCAAGAATACTGGAGTGGGTTGCCACGTCCTCCTCCGGGAGATCTTGACTCAGGAATCGAACCCGCATCTCTTATGTCTCCTGCAGGTGGGTTGTTTAACAGTAGCACCACCTGTGAAGCCCAGGATAGCACATGGGTGGTCTTAATGTAAGAGCTGGAGAAGAGCATAAAGGGTTTTTCTGGAGCATAATAAGAGTCATCTAACTGGAGAAAAAAACAAACACACATTCTGAGATTCCAGGTCCATTTTGATTCTTCTCCGAATGAATGAAAGAATGTCAAGGCTCTGCCTTACTAGTCAGCAGTTCTCTACAGCTTCAAAAATACTCTCCTAGATCCCACTGGGCACCAACGTGCACCCAAACAACCAACTCAGAACTCAATAAGAAACCCAAATTTCTCACCCAATCGCTCATCCAAACCATTCTCTTATACCAATATTATCTAACAAAGATGTTTCAGTTAAACAGAATTGTTTTAATACAGCTAAAACATCTGCATTTTATAATAACCTCCCTGCTGTTGCAACATATGGCAGCATCAGACTACTTTATTCCAGGGCCCTCAGAGCTTCTGAGACACTTCAAAATGCTGTACCATCATAAGCAGGTTTTGGCAACTCTCAAAGCTGAAAGAAAAACAATTAATTCATTTTAATATTTAAAATAAACATGGGCCATTTGGATCATTTGGGAAGAGGGGGGATTACAAAAATTACAATAATTAGAATCTGACTCCCCAAAGAGAGAGTTCCTAAAATGTAGCTTCCAGATGGAAAATTCTATAGCAGATCCAAACAAGACACGTTCTCAGCCAGTCCCAGTCTCTTCTGAATTGGAAAAGGGTCCTTCTCCTACTTGACCACCTGATGTGAAGAGCTGACTCATTGGAAAAGACCCCTGATGCTGGGAAAGATTGATGGCAGGAGGAGAAGGGAGTGGCCCAGGATGAGATGGTTGGATAGAATCACAGACTCAATAGGCATGAATTTGAGCAAACTCCAGGAGATAGTGGAGGACAGAGGAGGCTGATGTCCTGTGGTCTTTGGAGTCTCAAAGAGTCAGACAGGACTTAGTGATTGAACAACAACAACAACCTCTTCCTACCAGATTTTTAATGGGGGTCACAATGAGCACCATCCCTTTACTTTTATACAGCAGAATTATGACAACATGACTCTCGTGTAGGTAGAANGGTCCTACTCAGACCTACAGAATAAACACATACAGGAATGAGGCCTGGGAATCTTCATTTTTTAGGAATCTCCCCAAATCACTTTCTGCAGTGGGTCCATGGGTTGCCATAGAGAATCAATGCTTCATGAAAACGGTCTGAAGATCATTAATAACACTGCCTTTTGACCTCCTGTATATAGATCCAACAGTCATGCTGTAATAGGGAAGAACAAAGTTGACTCCATATAGATCTATTTTACTTTAACCTTTATATTCTATTGCTTTTGCTTAAGAGTTAGGAATGTTGCCTATAGTTTAAAGTACACAGGATAGCCTATTCTCAAGGTTCTGACTTTTAAAGGTATGATGCTTTTCCACTCAAACAAGAGACAAAAAGTAAACAGAGAGGAACATTTGGTTAGCTGGAGATTTACAAGAACATTGTGACCTGACCTATGTGGACAAAGTGTTTCTGCATCAAGAAGTTTGCCACAATCAACCTCACCCTTCCCTCACTTTGCCTTTAGAAGTGCTTTGCTGAGACCATTTCGGGGAGTTTGTGTTGATCTGGGCTGCAAGTCATCCATTTCCTTGCATAGCCCAGGAATCAGCCTTTCTCTGCTCCGAACTCCGGTGTTTTGGTATTATTTGGCTTCATTGTGCATTGGACACATGAACTTGCGTTCACTAACATCACTAGATTCTGGACTCCCACAGGGCAGAGACCATTTCATTGTATCTCATCTCTTAACACAGGGTCTGGCATTGTAATACGCAACAAACACTTGTCGAATCTAATTAACTTGATGAAGTCACATGAGTGAATTTCAATGACCCGCCTCTTGGGTGCCGTTTTGTGATGCCTGGGAATAGGGATGCTATCACTGTGAGTGGGAAGCTCTCGACAAATTAATCCAGATAGGATGAGTCCCTCCTCACCTTCCCCATCGTCTCTCCCCCCAAGCCCTGGAGATGTAAGCTTCTCTGTGCGGGCCAGGCTGGCCCCTTCCTCCCTGGGGCGGTGTCCACAGTGTGAGCACTGCTATTCGAGGCCAGGCAGTTGAGAGCTGGAAAGGCTCGCAGAGTCAGCTGCCCCATCTGACACAGGATTTGTGCTTCTATCATGGCAGCAAGATCTGTGCCATTCATCGCCAACTGGCCAGGCCAGAGGAGGGAGAGAGGACTGACTCCCTGGGGATCCCCCCACCCTTCTGCACTCAAAGTTATCCACAGGGATGTGCATCTCGTTTTCTCTGCAGTTCGCTTTGTACAGGGAGCATTGCCACAGTCTGCAGTCCAAGCTGTTGAAGGCTAGAAGAGACGCACTTTACTATAAGGAGAAAGACTGCCCTTCCATTCATTTCTGCGTTTCCAAAAGCATCCTTTCAAGTGCTACTGTGTGTATGGAAAGACTAACTCTGGGAAGGTGACTATGGGACCTGTCCCCGTGGACAGTTTTACTTTTTAAGTTTAGTAAGGAGGAATTCCCTGGTGGTACAGTGGGTAAGAATCTGTCTGCCAATGCAGGGGACATGTGTTCGAGCTCTGGTCAGGGAAGATTCTGCACACCGCTAGGGGGCAACTAAGCCCGTGTGCCACAACTGCTGAGCCTGCGTGCTGCAACTGCTGAAGCCCTTGGACCTAGAGCCCATGTTGAGCAACAAGAGAAGCCACTGCACCAACACGAGAGAATAATCCCTGCTCAACTAGAGAAAGCCTGCATACAAGCAAAGAAGACCTAGTTCTGGGGGTCCTGACAAAGTGAGTGGGGCAGCCACACACCAAGGGCCTTCACATCTGCCCAGTGCTGTAGCTTCTGCAACCAGAGACCTGGGTCTGCACTTCCTGTTGCCCTCATTTACTAGGCATACAACCATAGGCGTACGACCACTTTTTGCCTTTTGAACTTTCTCATCTGAACAATGGGAATAAAACTTCACCACATAGAAGTACATACATGTATAGCTATATATTTATGTCTAAGAGATGAAGAATAGGGAAGCCTGGCGCGCTACAGTCCATGAAGTTGTAAAGAGCCGGACACAACTTAGCCACAGAACAATGAACAATAAATATTTATATAATATATATATATGAATATGCATAGCAGGTAACAGATATCCAATAAGTGTTGTATATATAAACATGAGGTTCAGTTCAATTCAGTTCAGTTGCTCAAGTCGTCTCCGACTCTGCGACCCCATGAATTACAGCATGCCAGGCCTCCCTGTCCATCACCAACTCCTGGAGTTCACTCAGACTCACGTCCATTGAGTCAGTGATGCCATCCAGCCATCTCATCCTCTGTCATCCCCTTCTCCTCCTGTCCCCAATCCCTCCCAGCATCAGAGTCTTTTCCAATGAGTCAACTCTTCGCATGAGGTGGCCAAAGTACTGGAGTTTCAGCTTTAGCATCATTTCTTCCAAAGAAATCCCAGGGCTGATCTCCTTCAGAATGGACTGGTTGGATCTCCTTGCAGTCCAAGGGACTCTCAAGAGTCTTCTCCAACACCACAGTTCAAAAGCATCAATTCTTCGGTGCTCAGCCTTCTTCACAGTCCAACTCTCACATCCATACATGACTACTGGAAAGACCATAGCCTTGACTAGACGGACCTTAGTCGGCAAAGTAATGTCGCTGCTTTTGAATATGCTATCTAGGTTTCCCCCCAAATTCTAGTGTACAGTGCAATATATATTTTTTATCTCTGAATAAATGATACGTTACAAATTACTATTCTAGCTGGTTTCTCTTCCTATTTTCTTGAGAAAGAAGCTACCTCCTAAATCAAGCACTGAAAATCATTCTGTGAGGATGCAGTATGCTATGATGCCCCAAAATGAAAAGGTCATAGGTTTAATCCCGAATGTTCCCAGCTCTCTGTAGTTTGACTTGGAGGATGTTGTCTCTTTGGGTTTATATGAATGGGTTTGAGCACAACATTTCTTGAGTTAACCAGTCCTACATCATATTTCTTATTCAAGCTTCAGGGGTGTTCTGAACACAGGAGAAAAGGATTTTCTCCCTTCAGGTTCAGAAATAACTCAGAGGACCATGAAGTATTAACATCTCTTGTATTTACGCTAATTTACAAAGAATGTTTCTGCTCATTGTTCACTGCGCAGAGAAGGCAGTAGGGGGAATCATGGAGTCATTCAATCCCAAATCTACTTTTCACCCCTAGGTGACCCGGCAAGTCATTCCCCTCACTAAGGGCATGGATATTAAATGGTTTGGTTTGCTTTGCTCTATAGCACTTAGCAGTTTAGCCCAGTGCTTGAGGATCTGGGTTCCCAATGAGTGAGTGAAAGTGAAAGTTGCTCAGTCATGTCTGACTCCTTGTGAACCCACAGGCTGTAGCCCACCAGGCTCCTCTGTCCATGGAATTCTTCAGGCAAGAATACTGGAGTGAGTTGCCATTCTCTTCTCCAGGGGATCTTCCTGATCCAGGGATTGAACACAGATCTCCTGTATTACAGGCAGATTCTTTATCATCTGAGCCATCCGAGTTTCCAATAATGCCACTTATTTGTTATGTAATCTTGGCCCAGTTAGTTAATACAGCCCTCATTTATAACAGAGGAATGCCCTCCGAAAGATGCTGTTGTATAAGTAATGATAGCAATCAGCAAAAGGCTTATAAGACAACCATTGCTCGCTATGTGTTGACTGAGGTCATGGTTATTATTATTATTGCTTTCGTTGTCTGTTATATCACAAGAATGACTCATGGAAGGTCTGAGCAGGTAAGCAACCTGGGAAGCTTTGTGTTTGAGAAAGATGTCAAGCAACACAGCAGAAGGAAGAGTTATCACCCTCTGTGAGTTAAGGACTAAGAGAAGACTGGGATGGGGGTGATTAGGAGGCTCCATGGGCTCAGCTGAGCCAACTGGAGGCACAAAGGTACCACTGCCAGCATCCTCTGCCAGGGTCGTGGGTTCTTCTTACAGCTGTCAGCCTGAGACCAAGCTTCCTGCTTGTCCTTTATAAATAATACATACTGAACTAGGAGAAGAAATGATAAGTAGTACATAATGAAGTTTAAAAAAATAACAGAGCATTAGAGTAGTAAACTTAAGAGCATATCTAAGGGGAAAAAACGATGCTGGCATGCTGAATTCAGAGGGCATATGATAGCATGATGAATTAAATGATAAAAAAAAAGTACATAAAAAACTCTGAGTTCAGTGAGAAATGACAAAATAGTGAGGGGAAAAGGCAGTCTTTTCAGATGAGAACAAGAAGAGAGAATTATTCTGAAAAAGAATTAAAAAATAAGAGGAGTATAAGATTTTTTTTAATGGATTAAACAAAACTCTGACATTAAGGAGGAAGTAAAAATGTTAAGAGCTAAAAATAGGAAGGACTGAAGGTGAGGAAAAGTAAATGATTAAACCCTTCAAAAGTAGATAAGGTAAGATGATGAAGTTAAATTTTTTAAAAATATCAGAAGTACAACAAGCAGTAGCTCAAAATTTAAAATAAACTATGCTCATGCAAAGCAACTTAAGATACTAGCCCATTTCCAATGTTTATTCCACAGTATTCAGAGAAAGGGACAAACCAAGTGGCCAGTAATTGTTCCAATAGTGTTTTCCAGGCTCAGGTAACTCTACCCTTAGCACCTCCTGCTTCTTTGCAAGGGAGGGAATGTGAGGAGAGCTTCTTTTTACACACTCCAATTGTGTACCAGATACTGAGCTTTGGCCTTTATGTATGCTATTTATAGCAACCCAAAGAAGCTTCCATGGTGGCTCAGATGGCAAAGAATCTGCCTGCAACGCAGAAGACCCAGTTCCAATCCCTGTATTGGGACGAGTCCCTAGAGAAGGGAATGGCAACCCTCTCCAGTATTCTTTCCTGGAGGATTCCATTGATAGAGGAGCCTGGTGGGCTACACTCCGTTGGGTCGCAAAGAGTTGGACGTGACTGAGCAACTAACAGACTTGGTCTTATTAGCTCCATTTCACGGAAATGAAAACTAAGACTCAGAGAGGTTAAGTAATTACCCAAGGCCACAGAGCTAGGAAGTAGTACTAGCATGACCAATTGGTCTTGGTTTTCTTGGAACACAGAACTTTGCTTTAAAACCTGGAAAGGAGTTTTCTTAGCATGCTTTATGTACAGCCTCCTTGCCATCTACTCCAGTGGTCCCCAACCTTTTTGGCACCAGGACCGGTTTCACAGAAGACAATTTTTTCATGGTTGATGGGGAGTTGGTTTGGGGATGACTCAAGCACATTACATTTATTGTGCACTTTATTTCTATTATTACCACTCAGCTCCATCTAGGATTATCAAGCATTAGATCCCAAAGTTTGGAGATCCATGATCTATTCAATTCACAGAGCTCAAGACTCAGCCTGGTCCTCACCTCATGTAGAAGCAACCCTCCTCTTTGTTTTCTGCTCTGTGGGACTGCATTTCATATAGTCATCTATCATTGCTCATATGGTGGTGGTCAGTTTCATCTGCTGTCAACTCTACATCCTCAGGGCCTTGCGTAGTGCTTACACTTAACCTGTGTGTATGTGTGTGTGTGTGTGTTAGCCTCTCAGTGGTGTCTGACTCTTTGTGCTTCCCTGGACTGTAGCCCACTAGGCTCCTCTGTCCATGGGATTCAACAGGCAAGAATACTGGAATGGGTAGCCATTCCCTTCTCCAGGGGCTCTTCCCTACCCAGGGATCAAACCCGAGTCTCCAGCATTGCAGGCAGATTCTTTACTGTTTGAGCCACCAAGGAAGCCTGCTCCTCATTCATTCTTAGAGGCCACAAATATTTACTGAGTGCCTCCAACAGGTGAGGCAGGACTCTAGGACTACATAAAGATGGACCAAAGAAACATAGGCCCTGCCCACATGAAATATACAGACTAACACTTCAGGCCTTCGGGATGTGTTTGTTGAATGAATGAATGAGCTCGGTGGTGGACAGACTAAAGAGATGTGAGCTGCTCAGCTTCCTGTCTTCCCTTAGGGGATGCCTCAGTTAAAGATTCTCAGGACCTTTTTTTTTTTTTTTCTGGCCGTGCGCTGTGTGGTTTGCAGGCTCTTAGTTCCCCAACCAGGGATGGGAAAAATGTCCCCTACAGTGGAAGCGTGGAGTCCTAACACTGAACTGCCAGGGAAGTTCATGAAGCAAATTTTCACAGATACCCAAAGGAAGAAAGAAAGTGTCTGTCCTCAGTTGTCCCCATTCAATTATCCAGGAAGCTTCTATGGTTTAGGATTGTAGAGTTTGGGAATCAGAATCTAACCCCAACACTCTACCTCTGAGAGCCTCTGAGTCTATTTTGGTTTTTAACAGAAATGACAATTGATGACCTATTATACATGTTCTAGGCACTATCCTGGGCTCTGAGGATACAGAACAAGTCTCTTCTGCCTGAAGCTTATATTCCAGTGAACTTACTATTCACATGCAAAAGAATAAAGGAAACCCTATGATCTAGGGTTATTGAAAAGATAAAATAAAATAACACACAAAACTTACTCTCAAAGTTATTATAGCTTAGCAGTCATAGAAGAATCATCATAGGTGATGATTCTTTGTGAGTAGTTATAAAGATTGAAGGAGGCAACTGTCTGACTTCCCAGGTGGCCCAATGGTTAAGACTCTGCTTCCACTGCAAAGGGTGTGGCCAAAAAATTTTTTAAAAAGGGGGGCTGGGGAGATAATTGTTATACATAAAGAACTACTTAGCATTTACACAGTCAGTTCAGTTCAATTCAGGAGCTCAGTCATGTCCAACTGTTTGCAACCCCATGGAAACATCAGGGTTCCCTGTCCATCACCAAGTCTTGGAGCTTACTCAAACTCATGCCCATCAAGTTGGTGATGCCATCCAACCATCTCATCCTCTGTCATTTCCTTACCCTCCTGCCTTCAATATTTCCCAGCATCAGGGTCTTTTCTAGAGAGTCAGTTCTTCACATCAGGTGGTCAAAGTGTTGGAGTTTCAGCTTCAGCACCAGTCCTTCTAATGAATATTCAGGACTGATTTCCTTTAGGATGGACTGGTTGGATCTCCTTGTAATCCAAGGGACTCTCAAGAGTCTTCTACAACACCACAGTTCGAAAGCATCAGTTCTTCAGCATTCAGCTTTCTTTATAGTTCAATTCTCACATCCATACATGACTACTGGAAAAACCACAGCTTTGACTAGATGGACCTTTGTTGGCAAAGTAATGTCTCTGATTTTTAATGTGCTGTCTAGGTTGATCATAGTTTTTCTTCCAAGGAGCGAGCGTCTTTTAATTTCATGGCTGCAGTCACCATCTGTAGTGATCTTTGTTTTACACAATAAACACCCCAAAATTGCAGCCTCTAATATAGAAGTTTTCCCATAGGCTGCCTCCAGAAAAGGGCAGTGGGCTGAGACTAACAAGGAGCCATTGGGATTTGGTTCTCTGCCTCTCTCTTCTTTCTCCCATATGCGCTCCCTGGCTCGTAGTCATAGAGGATACCCTGGGGTTCTCTAGATCAACTTTTTGCCCCTAAAGAGCTGCCCTTTTGTGCCCCTCTCTATGCTGATATCTCTGGGTGGTATCAGGTCTCTTCATCTTCAGTTTCCATTTGGGTTCTTCCACGGCTAGTTCAGGAAGGAGCCAGGAAGACAGGAAGAGAGAGAGAGACTGGGGCAAGCCCTCATTCTGCAGCAGCCTGCGCGAAGACTGTGTTCCTGTGTAACTAACAGGACAGCTCTCACCAGGTTTTGATAATACCAACCCTCTCCTTGCTCCATCAGATCTCTGGGGGTGGAATCAGCATTCTCTGTGTCTCATCATGCTTTGTAGCTCCCTCAATCTGATCCTGGGGCTTCCCAAGTGGCACAGTGGTAAAGAATTTGCCTGCCAATGCAGGAGACCCAAGAAATATGAGTTCAATCCCTGGCTTGGGAAGATCCCCTGGAGGAGGACATGGCAACTCACTCCAGTATTCTTGCCTGGGAAATCCCATGGACAGAGGAGCCTGGTGGGCTACAGTCCATAGAGTTGCAAAGAGTCAGAAATAACTGACTGACTGAGCCGACATGCACGAAATCCTATCCCAAGCATTTGCTTGATAGACAGTGGAACCAAGAATATGTCTGATGCCAAAATCCATTCCATATCACTATGCTCAACCCTCCCCTACAGAATACTCAGCCCTCCTAACTTTAGGACTCACAAACACTTCCTTGAATATTTCAGTTAAAGACAGAGTCATCAAGGAATTCTTATTAATATTAATATCAATTAATATCAATATTAATGGTTTTGTTTTAGGAAGAGACACTTTTTCTGGAGGCTTGACCACATTAACCAATTCAACTGTTACTTTGCAAGGAACATCAGGAGCCAAGTCCAGGGGCAGAGTTTTGTCATATGTGCCTAGAGTATTGGAGGAAGCTTCTCCACCGGACTCTGAGCTTTATATGGTGACAAATTATATCCTAGCAGAGTTTTTTCATCTGTACATTTAGCTTCTCTGTATTCCAATTACAAATTGGAGATAAGAAAGAAGAACAAAGAGAGAGAGGGAGAGAGGTAGGGAAAAAAAAGGGAAGGGAAAAGAAGGGAGGCGAAAAGAAGAGAGAGAAGAAAAAACCTAGGTAGCATATTAAAAAGCAGAGACATCACTTTCTCAACAAAGGCCTGTAAAGTCAAAGCTATGGTTTTCCCAGTAGTCACATATGGATATGAGAGCTGGACCATAAAGAAAGCTGAGCACTGAAGAATTGATGCTTTTGAGCTGTGGTGCTGGAGAAGACTCTTGAGAGTCCATTGGACTGCAAGGAGATCAAACCAGTCCATTCTGAAGGAGATCGGCCCTGGGATTTCTTTGGAAGGAATGATGTTAAAGCTGAAGCTCCAGTACTTTAGCCACCTCACTGGAAAAGACTCTGATGCTGGGAGGGATTGGGGGCAGGAGGAGAAGGGGACGACAGAGGATGAGATGGCTGGATGGCATCACTGACTCAATAGACGTGAATCTGAACAAACTCTGGGAGACAGTGAAGAACAGGGAAGCCTGGCACGCTGATGCTCATGAGGTCTCAAAGAGTTGGGCACGACTGAGCAACTGGTTTGAGCATGGTGTCTGTTCATGAGCACGTAGTATGACAAGACAAGGATTTACAGTCTGTCTCAGTCTGTGGCCTCCAGCAAGGCGCCCACCTCATCCGACTGGATGTGCCACTAGGTTTAAAGTTACATCTCTGTCACACATCCTGGCTCTAAACACAAGCCAACTACTTCATCTGACCTCGACCACTCCAGAGTAAAACTTGCCTATGTTGGCTTACAGAGGTAGGATACATCCATTCGCTGACTTCTTTTGGCATTTAACAGATTTTTTTTTTTTTTTTTTTACAGCCTGACTTTTGGCTACATTGTTCACTTTAAAATCAAACCTCAGTGTAAGCTGTGATTCCAGAGTAGGTTTCATCCAAGTAGTATATGTTACATTGTGACACGTGTAGCAGAAAATACGGAAGTTAGCAAAACAAGTAGAGACGGGAAAAGTCAGAGTCTGGAGGCCCACAACTCCTGGAGCTGGCAGGTGAATAATAAACGTTTCTTTGAATGAAAAAAAGGAATGAATGACTCATCTGCTGCTGGCAGTCAGGAAAGACTCAGGTGTCCTTTTTGAAAACACTTTTGGATGCAAAAGGCACAGGGCATTTTGCAGTACTGTGTTGGAAATGAAGCCTATAAATATTCACAGGCAGGCAAATCAGATATGTTTTGAAGACCCAAATGGACACTGATTCAATTCTCTTCTCTCTCCATCTAGGGCCTGTCAGGCATCGCATCTCAAGTGCTTTATGGATGTGGCTAGGAGGAGGCAAAGGGTCAGCTGGGGAATGCGAGGCTCAAATGAATTGCTCCCTTGCTGGATGGACCCTCCTGGTCGGGTCACTGGCAGGTCACTGATGAAATGTTGCCCTTTGTCACATTCTCCATTCCTGACACACAGAACACGGAAGAGCTGGGAATCTGCTTTAGCTACCTTTAAGAGTGCTTTCTCTCAGGACTTCCCTGGTGGTCCAGTGGTTAAGAATCTGCCTTGCAATTCAGGAGGTGAAGGTTCAATCCCTGGTCGAGGAACCAAGATACCACACCCTGAAGAACAACTAGAGAGTCTGTGCTCTGCAATGAAAGATCCCACATAGTGCAACCAAGACCTGACACAGGCCAGACCAAAGAAAGGGGTTCTTCTTCCAGAGTTAGCTTCAAAAATTTTAAAAATGGAGGTGATGGTATGAGCCTGGGTGGTTTTGCTTAGCTTGGAGACAGATGCATGTGCAGGAGTCTGGCCTGGGGAGAATATTAGACATGTCTCCAGTAGTGTCGTGTCAGACTCTGGGACGTCCTTTGTGACAGAAGGGGTGTGAGCACGGGCACAAGATTGCAGGATCCAGTGGCTGCATCACTCCCAGGAGCTGAGGGAGCCCTGGATTGAATAAGGGAGCACCTTGGTGTCATTTTGTAGTCAACCTCTCCAAAGATGGGACGCCACTCTCCGGGATACAGTGGACACTTCAAAGGCATGATTCTAAGCCCCGGTAGGCGGGAGGCATGAGTCTGAGAAATAAAGAGCGGAAGCAGGAGTAACCCACTTACCGTCTCTCCCAGTGACCCACCTGGGGAGCCTGAAGCCCTGAGTGCTCTAGCTTTAGAGTTCCAGCTCTCCACAGGTTGAGAACCTCCACCAGGTGACAGAGGAACAGTCCTACGAAGTATGAAATATGGCATGCTGGGCTCATTACGCCAAGTAACCAGCAGACAAGCAGAGTCATCATTCAGGCAGGAATTCTATCCTGGCCTAGGAAAGGTGTGGTGACCAGAGGCTCAGAGGCCTGAGGGGTTAGAAACTGGACCAGGCCATCAGGTAAACCACCAAGAGATGTAAACCACCGCCAGAGATGCTAGCTGGCAGAGAGGGGAATCTGGAACACAAACAAGAGGAGGGACACCATGTGTACCAGTTGGGCCCCCAAGACCAGCTGCAACAGTGGAAACTGATTTGTCTCAGGCACTGCCCTCTTCTAAGCTTTCCCAGGAAAGACAGGCTCACCAGGGTCATAGAGAAACTGCTCTCAGAACTTATGCAAAGATGTAGATCCTAGTGGCACAAGGAGTGAACTGTGGTGGGTCTTGGGATGAGCCATTAGGTCTCCCTCTAGGAACCAGGGACATATTCTCCTAGGATTCTTGCCAAGGGCTGGCATAGTTCTTTGAGAGTCAACTCAGCTGAGAGGGCGTCCTCACCCAAGGTCATTCTCTAAGATCAATGAACTTGGAGGTATAAATGCTCATAACTTCAGCTCAGAAACATCATCCTGGCTTCAGAATTCCCCATGGACATCTCAGGTTAAGACTCTGCACTTCCATCACAGGGTGCACAGGTTCAGTGCCTGGTTGGGGAACTAAGATTCTGAATGCCACATGAATCAGCCAAAAACAAACAAACTCCCCATGGGATTACTCAGGCTGCTGTTGAAATTGATTCACAGCTCAACTGTCCCTTTGTCTAGTTTTACTTTCTTCTCTTCCCTTCCTCAGGAGCTGATTCCCAAAACACCCCCTAATGAACTCCCAACATTCATCCACCTCTCAGTCTGCTTCTCATAGGACCCAGCTGGTAATAATCAGAAAGCATTCAGAACCCTCATGAATGTTGTCAGCCTCCTATATTGGTTGAACGAATAAATCTGTTCAATGAGTGATTTAAATATTGCCATCCAGACCACTAGATGGATGATGATTTGATCATGTTATAGAGAGTTCTCTTCTTTCTTCACCCATTTTATATTTACTGAACCCCAACAATGACCTGTGAAGTGAAGTGAAAGTTGCTCAGTTGTGCTCAACTCTTTGTGACTCCTGGGCTATTCAGTCTATGTAATTCTCTAGGCCAGAATACTAGAGTGGGTAGCCTTTCCCTTCTCCAGGGGATCTTCCCAACCCAGAGATAGAACCCAGGTCTCTCACTTTGCAGGTGAATTCTTTACCAGCTGAGACTTAAGGGAATCCCAAGAATACTGGAGTGGGTAGCCTATCCCTTCTCCAGTGGATCTTCCTGATCCAGGAATCGAACCGGGATCTCCTGCACTGCAGGCGGACTCTTTACCAACTGAGATATCAGACAATGACCTAGACACTGTTTTATTTTATTAAAAAAAATTCTTATTGGAGTATGGTTGATTCACAACGCTGTGTTAGCCTCAGATATACAGCAAAGTGAACCAGCCCCCCTCCACCACAAATATATACATATGCGTGCATTCTTTTTCAGATTCTTTTCCCATATAGGCCACCTCAGAATACTGAGTAGAGTTCCCTGTGTTATACAATAGGTCCTTATTAGTTATCCACTTTCTACACAGTAGTGTGCACATGCCAAGCCAATCCCCATTTCCCAATCCACCATGTCCCCCAGTTTTCCTTCTGGTAACCAAAAGCTTGATTTCAAAAGCTATGAGTCTGTTTCTGTCTTGAAAGCAAGTTCATTTGTACCCTTTTGTAAAAAAAAAAAAAAAAAAAAATCCACATATAAGTGACACCACATGCTATCGGTCTGGCCCACTTCACCGAGGATGATAATATTTATATCCATCCGTGTTGCTGCAGATGGCATCATTTCACTCTTTTCCGTGGCTGAGTAACATTTGGTCATATATATGTGCCACACCTTTCCCACCCATTCCCCTGTTGATCAGCATCTAGGTTGCCTCCACATCTGTTTTAGATTCTCAGGGCAAATAAGACCTTCTCTCAGGGCCCTCCCTTATGGGACACTCTGTAGGAACTTTAATTTAGATCACATAGTTCGGGGAAAACCTCTCTAGGGGTGGAAAGTTTAAAGGAAACCTGAAGAATGAGGAGGAGCTGGCCAATAAAAGAGGCAGGCAACAACTACCCCAGGCCGAGGGCAAGCAGAGAGGGTGACCCTAGAGTAAGCGAGGTAGGGGAGAGCAGGGGCAGAGGGCTTCTTGCTGATGCTCTGTAGCTTGTTTCAGCCTGGCGCTCTGGGCTTGAGCCGCTTCTAGGTCACAGTGAAAACCACAGAAGATGGTTTTCCTACCCAATACATCTCTGCCCTGAGACTCTCTCTTCCTGCAATTTGAGATCAGAACTACCCTTTCTTCTCCAGCCTCCCTCACCGTCTCCTCCTTCCCCTCCCTCCCAGAGCAGATGGCACTGTCAAGGAGGTGGCGGTAGCAGCTCCCAAGGAAGTTTTTGGTGTGAGCATGAAGGAGGTGTTGTGTAACATGATGGTTACTATGGCAAGTTTTACTGGGTAACTGGGTTTGAAGAAACATTTTGATTCATCATTAGCTACTGAGCTAAAATTAGTGCCTCACCAAGAGCCTGTTTTCTCTTAAAATGTGTCTGCTGTTCTGATAAAGTGCAGTATGCACCAGAAATTGGAGCAATTTCTCAAGTCACCTAAATCTTGATGTAGACTCCTCCAAAGAAGGCCCAATTATCATCTGCATTACTTCACAAGAAGGCATGTTTGTTGTTATGGATGAATATAGTATTGACTTAGATGAAAAAAAAGTCCATTGTGTCCAAGGTGAAGAGTCCAACTCATAGAGAAGATAACTTTATAGGGAATAACTTTATAAAGTTCCTCAACTACACAATTTTACAGGCAGGGGATAAAGCCAGTCTCAGCATTTCTTTTATCAGATGAGTATACAGAATAGAGTGGTTGAAATAAGGCAACCTACCAAAGGACAAACACTGGTCAACCTCTGTAGTAGAGAATAGACACTGGCTAATCTGTGGCACTAGTGGTAAAGAACATGCCTGCTAATGCAGGAGACAGAAGAGATGTCGGTTTGACCCCTGGATCAGGAAGATCCCCAGGAAGAGGACAGAACAGCCCACTCCAGTATTCTTGCCTGGAGAATCCCATGGACAAGGAGCCTGGCAGGCTACACTCCATAAGGTCGCAAAAGAGTCAAACACGACTAAAGTGACTTAACCCAAGCACAGAATCTGTTGCCAAGAGTTTAGTTTACTCTCACTTTTCCAAGTTTACCCATTTAATGTTTGCATCAAATAAAATATTCTTCAAACATTTAAGTCCATGGTGGTTATGAGTAAGTGCCCTGTGTTTGGGTCTACAGGGCTGAGTTATATACCTTGTGACACATTAGACAGTAAAAATATAACGGAAGCCAAGAACACGAAGTGTCTCCAGCCCATGGTGACTCATACCTAACGCTATCCTGTTTGCAGTTTTTTTTTTTTTTCATATTATTCTATATTTGTCTCTTAATTCTGCTACTGAACACAGCTAAGCCCATTTTGCCAGCTTTAAAAAGTGGGACAACTAACTTTCCAGGATCGCCACAAGATAAAAAGAGGTCACCTTAGGATAAACCCCACCATGTTGTCAGCTACACTAACCTAGGAGTACAAAGATTTGCCTCTGCGATTTGAATTCTCAACTTTGCCCCTTACCTAAATGTGGGGAGATGGAGCTTTAAAAATCGTTCTAAGCTTCAGGCTCCTCACGTGTTAAGTGGGGATAATAACTGTACCTACTTCATAGGTTTTTGTGATGGAGAGAAGTGATTACATGGATCCTTTGGCATACAATGATCAGTTAGTACGCGTCAGCTGTTACTATCAAGTCATTTCTTTTTCTCAGCTAGACTGTATGTTCCTTAGCGTGCATGCTAAGTTGCTTCGGTAGTGTCTGACTTTTTGCAACCCTGTAGACTGTAGCCCTCCTGGCACCTCTGTCCATGGGATTCTCCAGACAAGAATACTGGAGTGGGTCACCCTGCCCTCCTCCAGGGACTCTTCCCAACCCAGGAACTGAACCCACATCTCTTATGTCTCCTGCATTGGCAAGCACGTTCTTTAGCACTAGTGCCACCTGAGAAGCCCGCATGTTCCTTTAATGAGTGACAATCAGTTCAGTTCAGTTCAGTCACTCAGTCATGTCCGACTCTTTGCGACACCATGAATCGCAGCACGCTAAGCCTCCCTGTCCATCACCATCTCCCGGAGTTCACTCAGACTCACATCCAACGAGTCAGTGATGCCATCCAGCCATCTCATCCTCTGTCGTCCCCTTCTCCTTCTGCCTCCAATCCCTCCCAGCATCAAAGTCTTTTCCAATGAGTCAACTCTTTGCATGAGGTGGCCAAAGTACTGGAGTTTCAGCTTTAGCATCGTTCCTTCCAAAGAAATCCCAGGGCTGATCAATAGTCATGCCTAATTCTTTTGGATGCTGTAACTATTATGACAATGTATCTATTTTGAAAAGTTGGATACTTTTGAGAGTGAGAAGAGGCAGGCACCAATCTGGGGTGTCCTGGGCACTCTGTAATATACAGTGATCCCACCTGTGGCACATGCTCCTAGCTTAGGCACAGGCCAATTATATAAACCTTCAAGCTACACTCTTGGGAAATAGCTTAATAAAGGGCAATGTCTTCAATTCTGTGAGTGGAGGCCCCACTCTAGGGTCTGGGGATGTGTCAGTAAACAAAAGAGACCAAACCCCTTCTTCTACTTAGGAGGATGCAGACAATAAACAAAGGAATACANTGTCCTGGGCACTCTGTAATATACAGTGATCCCACCTGTGGCACATGCTCCTAGCTTAGGCACAGGCCAATTATATAAACCTTCAAGCTACACTCTTGGGAAATAGCTTAATAAAGGGCAATGTCTTCAATTCTGTGAGTGGAGGCCCCACTCTAGGGTCTGGGGATGTGTCAGTAAACAAAAGAGACCAAACCCCTTCTTCTACTTAGGAGGATGCAGACAATAAACAAAGGAATACACAAAGACAGACGCACCCTCGGTGTTCATTGCAGCACTGCTTAAAATGGTAAGAAGTACTTAAAACTACATAAAGCAACCTAAATGTCCATGGACAGATGAATAAAGAAGATGTCGTACATATATGCAATGAAATACCACTCAGTCATAAAAAGGAATGAAATTGGGTCATCTTTAGTGACATGGACGAACCCAGAGTTTGTAATACAGAAAGAGAAAAACAAATATTGTATATTAACACCGGAGAAGGCGATGGCACCCCACTCCAGTACTCTCCCCTGGAAAATCCCATGGACGGAGGAGCCTGGTGGGCTGCAGTCCATGGGGTCGCGAAGAGTCAGACATGACTGAGCAGCTTCACTTTCACTTTTCACTTTCATGCATTGGAGAAGGAAATGGCAACCCACTCCAGTGTTCTTGCCTGGAGAATCCCAGGGACGGGGGAGCCTGGTGGGCTGTCGTCTATGGGGTCACACAGAGTCGGACACGACTGAAGCGACTCAGCAGCAGCAGCAGCAGCACCAGCAGTAGATTAACACATATATGTGGAAAGTAGAAGAATGGTGCTGATGAACCTAGTTGCTGAGACGTAGATGGAGAGAACGGACTTGTGGACACAGTGGGGGAAAGGAGAGAGCAGGACAAACTGAGAGCAGCACGGACACACGCACGCAACGACGTGCGAAAGAGACAGCTAGCAGGAAGCTTCCACACACCACGGGGACTCAGCGTGCTGCTCTGCGATGCTGGGCTGGCATGGGAGAGGAGGTCCAAGAGGGAGGGCATATATGCGCACATGTAGCTGATGCACATTGCCGTGCAGCAGAAACTAACACAACATGGTAGAGCAATTACACTCCAACAAAAACATAAAACGCCAAAGCTGTTGGCCTGTAAGAAAAATGCCAAAGGAATACAGAATTATAGTATTTCCTGTGCACTGGTAAAGAGTGCTATAGAGAAAAATACAGCTATCTCTGATCAAGTTGTATTTGAGCAGAGAGCTCCCGAAAAGGTGAGCAAACCATGCAGATATCCAAAGGAATAATGTGGAGTATACACTCCATTATCGACAAACATTCATAACAATAAATGGAAATCAGAAGAAAAAATATAATCTAAGCAATTTTACGGAGACTTTAGAAACTCATTTCAGATATGCCTGTTGTTTGCCTTATAATTTTGGCGATTTGATCTTTAAATAATTTATAACGCAACAGCTTTAACCAGCTGTCACCATTATAAAAATAGTAGTTAAATTTATTATGTATCTCCTAGGTGTGTGGTACTTTACCACAATAGGTCAGCATGGGGGTTATGGCACCTGCTTTTCCAATGAGAGACACGAGGCTCAGAGAGGTGAAAATCCTTGTATGTATCCATGGCCAGGTAGAGGAACCAGGCCTGAAATACAGACCCCAGTTTGCAGATTTCAAATGTCTTGCCTTTTGTCTGATGACTTTGCTTGTAATCCTAACACTTAGATAAGAAGCCTGTGTCCATCTGAGAACAAGAGCAAACATCAAGGCATAGTTAATGATAGAAATTCCCTTCTTCCTTTATCATTCAGCAAATGTTTTCCAAGGGCCTACTACATGCCAGGTACTGTTCTAGACTTTGAGGATACATTAGTGAGAAGTGGACATCATTTTCTATCTGTGGGCCTGCACTGCTGGCAGAAACAAATAATACAATTACATAAATTATTTGAAGTGGTAGAAGGTGAAAAAGCTGGCTTAAAACTCAACATTCAAAAAATTAAGATCATGGAATCTAATCTCATCACTTCATGGCAAACAGAAAGGTAAAAAGTAGAAGCAGTGACAGATTTTATCGTCTTGGGCTCCAAAATCACTGCAGACAGTGACTATAGCCATGAGATTGAAAGACAATTTTTCTTTGGAAGGAAAGCTATGACAAACCTAGACAGTGTGTTAAAATGCAGAGACACCGCTTTGCTGACAAAAGACCGTATAGTCAAAGCTATGGTTTTCTCAGTAGTCATGTACGGATGTGAGAGTTGGACCATAAGGAAGGATGGGCACAGAAGAATTGATGCTTTTGAATTGTGATGCTGGAGGAGACTCTTGAGAGTCCCTCGGACAGCAAGGAGATCAAACCAGTCAATCGTAAAGGAAATCAACCCTGAATATTCATTGGAAGGACAGATGCTGAAGCTCCAATACTTTGGCCACCTGATGCGAGGAACTGACTCAGTAGAAAAGACCCTGAGGCTGGGAAAGATGGAAGGCAACAGGACGAGGGGTGACAGAGGATGAGATGGTGAGATCGCATAGCCAACTCAATGGAGAAGAATTTCAGCAAACTCCAGGAGATAGTGAAGGAGAAAGAGCCGAATGTGTCCACGGGGTCACAAAGAGCTGGACACGACTTAGTGACTGAACAACAACAAAAAGAAGGTAAAAGGCATGCTTTTAAAATAGAGCAATGGGGACTTCCCTGCAGTCCAGTGGCTAAGACTCCATGCTCCCACTGTGGGGGGCCCAGGTTCAATCCCTGGTTGGTAAACTAGATCCTGCATGCCACAACTAAAGATCTTGCATGATTGGATTGAAGCAGTCAGATTCCATGTGCTGCAATTAAGACCTGGCACAGCCAAATAAATGAATAAAAACAAAATACTGCAACGTAAAATACAGTGGAATGTAGGTTGGGGTGGGGTGGGGTGGGGTGGGGTAGGGATGCTGTGTGAGAGAGAGGTTACAAATTTAAATGAGAACATCAGGGTAGATGCTGCCACCGAAAGCGTGGCTTTCCTGCCAGAATGAAAGAGGAAGTTGACATGGGGATCTCTGGGTTAAGGACATCCCCAGCAGATGGTAAGACCAGGAGGGTGTACTCAAGAATTTCTAGGAGAGTTGAGACTGGAGCAGAGTGAACAAGGGAGAGAGCAGTAGAAACCTAGGCAGCAGGTGGAGGGCCAGAGTGGACCCCAGCTTGATCAGCATGAAATGGGGAGTCATGCTCGGTTTGCAGCAGAGGAGAGGCTGTGTTGATGACACATTCATTTTGGGAGTTATCCTCTGAAAAGCCATTGGTCCATCTGCTAGAATCTGCAGAATACACAACGGTTTCCTGAGCTCTCCTAAAATTTCTTCAGCTCGAAGTTCTTCTCCTGACCCACCCAAGAAGCTAGAAGAAGGACTCCTGCTTTGATCAGAAGGGACCTTTGGGAGCATGAGCATCCCCTCAAACTTGGAATGCCTAAGATTCTGCAGTAGAGAGCCAAGTTAGAGGATTGGAAGCACTCAGATTGGTGTTCCTTGCTCCCAGCCTTCTGTAAGGCCATGGCTTTGAATTCAAGTACAGGACATATGTTTGCAAAGTCATTCTTTAGGGTACGGGATGAGAAGTTCCAGGAAAGCAGATGCCAGAAGACCTGCCCCATCTCCTGGAGTCTCTGTGGGCAGCTGCCAGAGGATGCTGCTCTCACTTGTGACCACTAGCAAATCTGACCCCATTGCTCACTGGAGGCAGGCACTGGAACCAGTTAGCAGTAACAGCCTTGTAATGTAAAATAATGCATGCGGGTTCAGTCGTGTCTGACTCTTCGTCACTCCGTGGCCTGTAGCCCACCAGGCTCCTCTGTCCATGGAATTTTCCAGGCAAGAATACTGGAGTGGGTTGCCATTTCCTATTCCAGGGGATCTTCCCCACGCAGGGATCAAACCCACGTCTCCTGTGTCTCCTGCATTGGCAGGTGGATTCTTTACCACTGTGCCACCTGGCAAGTTATAATCACAGTCTATTAACAGTTAATTTCCTTTGCCCATCAGAGTTTTAGAAATGGTGACAGAGAAGTATGCCAAGTTAGAGAAAAAGAAATCCCACTAGTAAATGAACAGTCCAGGATAGAACCCTGCCCGGTATCAGGATACTAAGAAACATTTCAGGTGCAAGCTTCCAGGTCTGATAAGCAACAGGGCTAGTAACTTGCCTCCCATAACCAAATTATTATACCATCTGATACACTGAATATCAGAAAGCTTTAAAATATAAATTGTATTAACAACTGCCAAGTGTATTTTTTGGTATGAGTGCTTTGAGTGAGTGGATCATTTAGAGAAAGCGTTGGTTCAATGGAAAGAAGTGGGCTTTGAAATACATGTCCTCCTTCAATATTTAAGCAAAATAGTGACTCAATAGAGTTCCAACACNAATATCAGAAAGCTTTAAAATATAAATTGTATTAACAACTGCCAAGTGTATTTTTTGGTATGAGTGCTTTGAGTGAGTGGATCATTTAGAGAAAGCGTTGGTTCAATGGAAAGAAGTGGGCTTTGAAATACATGTCCTCCTTCAATATTTAAGCAAAATAGTGACTCAATAGAGTTCCAACACTGTCTCTTTTAGCTATTATTTTTTAAAGGTCAAAGAGAATACTCAGAGAAAGAGATGCAACTCTTTTATTTTTTTCTTTTTAGTAAAACACACCATGTTGGAGAAATGGTGTTTGATTACATTCTTTCAGCCTTCCATCAAATGATTTGGAAGTAACAGTTTAAAAATATCAAAGGCATACATTTTTATTAATCAGGCTATTCGCTAGTGCTTTGGCCTGAGCCTTTTGCCAGTTGTTTCATTTTGGCCATGTCACTCTCCCCAACAGCTCTGTTCATTCATTCAATAATTACTTACAGATTATCAGTTATGTGCTAAGCAATGTTGTAGGGGCTGGAGATGACAGTGAATTAAAGAATCAAGGTCTCAGGACTTCCCTGGTTGTCCCAGCAGCTGAGATTCTGAGCTCCCAATGCAGGGGGCTCAGATTCAATCCCTAGTTGGGGAACTAGATCCCACATGCTGAAACTAAGAGCTGGCATGCCACAGCTAAATATCCCGCAAGCCACAGCTAAGACCAGGTGCAGCCAAATAGATAAAATACATTAAAAAGTAATAAATATTGCTTATTGCCAAATTCAGACTTAAATTGAAGAAAGCAGGGAAAACCACTAGGACCATTCAGGTACGACCTAAATCAAATCCCTTATGATTATACAGTGGAAGTGAGAAATAGATTTAAGGGCCTAGATCTGATAGATAGAGTGCCTGATGAACCACGGAATGAGGTTCATGACATTCTACAGGAGACAGGGATCAAGACTATCCCCATGGAATAGAAATGCAAAAAAGCAAAATGGCTGTCTGGGGAGGCCTTACAAATAGCTGTGAAAAGAAGAGAGGCGAAAAACAAAGGAGAAAAGGAAAGATATAAGCATCTGAATGCAGAGTTCCAAGAATAGCAAGGATAGACAAGAAAGCCTTCTTCAGCGATCAATGCAAAGAAATAGAGGAAAACAACAGAATGGGAAAGACTAGAGATCTCTTCAAGAAAATTAGCGATACCAAGGGAACATTTCATGCAAAGATGTGCTCGATAAAGGACAGAAATGGTATGAAACTAACAGAAGCAGAAGATATTAAGAAGAGGTGGCAAGAATACACAGAA
>SJYA01002035.1:480768-517096 GCA_006410615.1 Neotragus moschatus
GTTGGAGAAGACTCTTGAGAGTCCCTTGGACTGCCAGGAGATCGAACCAGTCCATTCTGAAGGAGATCGGCCCTGGGATTTCTTTGGAAGGAATGATGCTGAAGCTGAAGCTCCAGTACTCTGGCCACCTCATGCAAAGAGTTGACTCATTGGAAAAGACTCTGATGCTGGGAAGGACTGGGGGCAGGAGGAGAAGTTGACGACCAAGGATGAGATGGCTGGATGGCATCATTGGCTAGATGGGTGTGAGTCTGAGTGAACTCCGGGAGTTGGTGATGGACAGGGAGGCCTGGCGTGCTGCGGTTCATGGGGTCGCGAAGAGTCAGACACGACTGAGCGACTGACCTGACCTGAAATATTAAAAAAGAAACAAAGTCTTTGCCCTTATGAAGCTTCCACTGCAAACTGTCTAGTAACAGGTAACACAAGACTTCCCTGGTGGCTCAAAAAAGAACTCACCTGCCAATGCAGGGGATGCAGGTTCAGTCCCTGAGTTGGGAAGATTCCCTGTAGAAGGAAATGGCAATCCACTCCAGTAAGCTTCCCTGAGAAATCCCATGAACAAAGGAGCCTGGTGAGCTTTAGTCCATGGGGTCACGACTCAGGGACTGAGCGGGCGCACACACACACACACATACAGACAACACACATGGCCTAAGCAGTTTAAAGTCCCAAGACTTTACCCATATTACCTCTGTTAATGCTCACACTGGCCTTATAAGATACATACTATAACTATCCCCATTTTATAGATGAGGGAACTGTGGCTTAAGGAAATTAAATAACTTGCCAGATCACAAGTTAGTGAGTGGTGGTGTCAGGATTCAAACCCAAGTACTCTTGTTCCAAAGCAAGTCTTATCACTCATTTTGCCAAAACATCTTTAATTTGAGAGGAAATATACAAGTGACATTTCCTGGAAACAAAAATATAGTGGAGGGTATGGATACGGGCATCTCATTTTTCAGCAGTGGAAGGCTCACTATTTAGCCATGCCATTTTGTTGGTACCTCTAAATCTTATCTTTGAATTCCCAGCTCACCTGCTACAGTGACATTTTCCTTTGTCCCCAGTCAGAATTAGTGACACCACCTTCTTTCTGGCTCAAAATACTACACAAACGTCAGGAAGTCTCGTGGAGATGACAAAACGGGAGGAGAAAAGGAATGGCCATGGTGATGAAGGAAATAAGGGTAATGCTGGAATTAATGAAAATGATGATCTGAGATATTTTAGGCAGTACTGGCTTTTTGCAGCACCAAAGTATGGCAGCTGCTTCTGTCATGTGACAAACAGCATTTTATTCAAGTAGGTGTGTCACAAAAGGCCAAGAGCTTCTTGGGGTGGAGTGAGTTCCCTGTCATTGGCGTATTCAAGCAGAATTGGTATAAAAATTTAATAGAAAATATATAGATTAAGTCGCTTCCTTGATAGCTCAGTTGGTAAAGAATCCACTTGAAATGCAGGAAACCCCAGTTCAATTCCTGGGTCTGGAAGATGCCCTGGAGAAGCGAACAGCCACCCACTCCAGTATTCTGGCCTGGAGAATTCCATGGATTGTATCATTTATGGGGTCACAAAGAGTCCAGCACAACTGAGCAACTTTCCCTTTCACGTATAGATTAAGCATATCAATCTATAGTCTACTTTTTTATGATGCTCATTACTCTTCCCAGACTCAGTTCCCAAACTGAGAGGACAAATGAATGTCAGTATGACTCAAAAGTTTTCCCTAGAATTAGGTAAGTTTCCCTTTCATCTACCTATCTATTTATCCAGCTAGTTAGCTAGTTAGCCACCCAATCCGGTATTTGTGTCTACTTTCTCATTGTAAGGTCAACAGATCTTATAAATTTATTTGAAAACGTAAGCTTATTGAGATCCAAGATAAGAAATAAGCAGTAAGGTAAGAGTAATTATGTTTAATAAAATTGGTGGTTATCTCTTTAATGACACCATTTATTTAATGACTATGGAGGTCATGAGTATTTTTTACCAGAATGTGGACTATTAAAAGAAAAGCATCACACTGGCATAATGATTTTGTGGTGGGATCACTGGAATTATTACTTAAAGGCAAATTCATCTTCCCTTGGTATGATTCCTATTCACCTACTGGTACCAAAAATATTTTGTTTGCAATTTTTAGCCTTATCCGGGATTTGAGCCAAAAAGAAAGAGGCCAGAAGCTTGGTAGAAGCACTAATCTGAACCCTGGTCCAACCCACAATTATCTCACCTTGTTGGACATTAAAATCTATTGTAATATATCCTCTAGAGAAGCCAGAATTACCACCTGACCCTGAATATCAGCCTTGGGCATTCCCATTCATTTTTTCTTTCTTATATAAATATTTATCAAACATGGAGTGCTGAGAGTATTAAGGTGTGCAAGCAAATTTGACCCACTCCTTATTTCATCATATCTATTCTCTGGTGGAAAAACAGACATGGAACAAATACTCTCACCACACACACACACACACACACACACACATACACACACACACAGTGTTATATGTTATCTAAGAAGAGTACAAAAAGAAGACATGTGCTCGCTCATGTCCAACTCTTTCCCATGCTATGGAGTGTAGCCCTCCAGGCTCCTCTGTCCATGGGATTCTCCAGGCAAGAAGACTGGAGTGGGTTGCCATTTCCTTCTCCAGGGGATCTTCCCAATCCAGGGATTGAACTTGGCATCTCTTGCATCTCCTGCATTGGTGGATGGATTTATCATCACTAAGCCACAACCTGGGATCTAAGAGAGGGCAGAGGAAGCCTCCCTGAGAAAGTTCCTTGGGTTGAAAATGAGGAAAGAGCTTCTGGGACAAGGAGGAACAGAAACTCGGGCAGCTCAGAGGCAGAAAGAGACATGGGTCTTTGGAGGAACTGAACGGAAGTCAGTTTCTCAAACTGAGTGAGAGGGAGATGAAGAATGGAATTACTGGAGGAAGACAAGCCAGATCTTAAACGTGGATCTCAGGGGGAAATTCTGCCTTTGCCTCAAGAGCAATGGGAAGCTACTTACCTTTGCTGAAGGATTCTAAGCAATAATCCCCAAGAGAAGAACTCCACCCTATGACACTGTGGACAGAAGACTGGAAAGGGTCGAAAGTGGGTGCAGGGTGGCTGCTGTGATTCAGGGGAGGAACAGGGTCTACTGCACCGAAGTGAAAGGATGGAGATGAGGGGGAGGAAATGAGCCTATTCGGATGGCAAGCTGGGCAGGAACTTGCAGGAGCCCGGTCGTGGGGACTGAGAGATGGAGAAGTGACAGATGGGCTTTCTGGTTTGGGCAACTGCAAGGATGGACCAGAGAACCCTGGATCCGTTCAGATCAAGATCTGGGCAGAAGGCAAGCTTAGGGGAACTGCAGGATGTAAATAGCCCCATTCCTTTATGATATTAGCAGGTATTTTTTGGATTTCCTTTTAGAATCCAATTATTTTACATGTAGCCAATTATTTGTAACATCAAGAGTCACATAGTTATAAACTTCAAATTAGAAGGGATCTTAAAAATCATTTAGTTCAACCCTTTGCCTTTTGCCCCAGATTCCTGATGATGGGCATCTGGCTTCTCCTGAACACCTCCAGGCATGCCTTTTAATCTCACAAAGCCTGGTGTGATTTCAAAGAGTTATAAATAGGAAGGCATCCATTTCTTCCCTTGGGACATAGTCCTACAAGTCTTCTCCAGCCATAATTATTGCCTGGTATTTATTCTAGTGCTATAAATTATGTATCAGATGACACAACATCTGATCTGAATCTTTATGTTCCCAAAACCTAAAGTATGAAGCAAAAAAAAAAAACACAAAATTAAATTGTCTCTTTTTTTCCTAAATGAACAGATAATCAACAGAAGAGTTGCAATCAAGGAGTGGACAATGGTTATGTATTGGTCAACGTACCATGGATATATTTTGCAGTCAGCATTGATTAGTAATCACATTTGAGATGTTGGTAATGGAGACGTGTGTTCATGGGGCTCCTTGGAAGAAAAGCTATGACAATCTAGACAGTGTATTAAAAAGCAGAGACATTACTTTGCTGACAAAAGTCCATATGGTCAAGTGAGTGAAAAGTGAAAGTCACTCAGTCATGTCCGACTGTGATCCCATGGAATATAAAGTCCATGGAATTCTCCAGGCCAGAATACTGGAGTGGGTAGCCTTTCCCTTCTCCAGGGGATCTTCCAGACCCAGGAACTGAACCACGGTCTCCTGCACTGAAGGCAGATTCTTTACCAACTGAGATATCAGAGCTATGGCTTTTCCAGTAGTCATACATGGATGTGAGAGTTGGACCATAACGAAGGGTGAATGCTGAAGAATTCATGCTTTTGAGGTGTGGTGCTGGAGAAGACTCCTGAAGAGTCTCTTGAACAGCAAGGAGATCAAACCAGTCAATCCTAAAGGAAATCAGTTCTGAATATTCATTGGAAGGACTGATACTGAAGCTGAAACTCCAAAACTTTGGCCGCCTGATGCGAAGAACTGACTCTTTGGAAAAGACCCTGATGCTGGGAAAGATTGAAGGAGGGAGGTTAAAGGGAAGACAGAGAATGAGATGGTTGATAGCATCACTGATTTGATGGACATGAGTTTGAGTAAACTCTGGGAGTTGGTGATGGACAGGNAACTTTGGCTGCCTGATGCGAAGAACTGACTCTTTGGAAAAGACCCTGATGCTGGGAAAGATTGAAGGAGGGAGGTTAAAGGGAAGACAGAGAATGAGATGGTTGATAGCATCACTGATTTGATGGACATGAGTTTGAGTAAACTCTGGGAGTTGGTGATGGACAGGGAGGCCTGGTGTGCTGCAGTAAATGGGGCTGCAAAGAGTCAAACACGACTGAGTGACTGAACTGAACTGAAAATGCTTATTTCTTTTTTTAAGCATTTTTTTTTAACTTTTTGGCAGCACCCCGTGGCTTGTGGGATCTTAGTTCTCTGACCAGCAATCGAACCTTTGACCCCTCCAGTGAAAACGCTGGCATCTTAACCACTGAGCCACCAGGGAAATCCCTGTATCATTTTTTAAAAAGATTCCACACACTGTACAAGTGATCGAGTACTCAGCCTACTACTGTCCTGTGTTTGACATGTTCCAGCCCCATCTCAAAGCAAGACAGCCTGACAATGTGTCACCAAGCGTATCAGGTCCATGTGCCACAGAAATACTGCGATTACCACTGCAGTCCAGGGCTTGGAGCCTCCTGTTTAGCAGCTCAACACTTGTTCTTATTCCTCAGCTCCTCTCATGTCTATAAACTATGAGGTTCTGACAGCAGGTATTCTGCATCCCCATCTTGTTCCAGATCATGTGACTAACGTATGACAGGGTAAAGTGAGTTCCTCAGGGCCCTGCTGTTTGTGTCCTGGAGTTCGCAGATGATGAAGAAGAAACCACAGAAGCCAAACTCCAAGCTGCAGGATATTCAGGCTGCATAAATGCCCAGCTCAATCACTTCTACGTAACATTGACATAAAATGGCTTGTTATAACGGCTGACACGCACATTTTAGAAAAGCTAGATAGGCAATTCTGACAAGTGCCACGAATCACTAATTAAATAGTCAAAGTAAACGTTTGTCTGTCAATTAAATACCTCAGTTACTATCCCCTTTGAAACAAATCAAATGACTAAAACCACACACAGCTTTACAAGTCATGGAGTCAGTGTAATTAAACTACGAGGAGAAACTAAACTTTAAATACCATCTAATAAGTAATTCTCTTAGTATTTGCTATAATCTTACTTGTATTTCTCTTCCTTCTCAGAGATCACAGACCTCAGCCAGCTCTATTTTCTGTAATGACTGTCATAATCTGATCTTGGAAGCCAAATAAACCAAGAAAACATACAAATCCTCACCTCCACACTCATTATAACTTGTTGTTGTGGTCCAGTTGCTCAGTCGTGTCTAATTCTTTGTGACCCTATGGACTGCAGCACGCCAGGCTTCCCTGTCTTTCACTATCTCCTGGAGTTTATTCAAACCCCATTGTGGCCTTCTCCTCCTGCCCTCAATCTTTCCCAGCATCAGGGTCTTTTGCAGTGAGTCAGCTCTTCACATCAGGTGTGCAAACTATTGGATCCTTAGTTTCAGCATCTGTCCTTCCAATGAATATTCAGGGTTGATTTCCTTTAGGGTTGACTGGTTGGATCTCCTTGCAGTCCAAGGGACTCTCAAGAGTCTTCTCCAGCACCACAGTTCGAAATTGTAGAGCATGAGCCCTCTCAAAAACCATTTCATAGTGATAGACTTTTAGAGTTGTGAGGAATTCATTTCAAGGCCAAGACAGGTGGAGTGGTCTGTACAAAGCTGCACGGTACTGGATATAAAATCCGAGGTCCATCTTTTGCTGATGGTTAGCTGCTACTTTCAATCCAATGTGCTATTCCCCTGGCTCCATAAAGCAATAATATCATTATCTGCTTTGCTACCATTTGGAATACAAATTTCACTTTTCTTCCCCTTTATGACTTTTAATGAATCACTTCTGAAACTGGCAGAGTTAATTGAGATAAAATGGTCTTAAAAGACCATCAAATCGAGGGGCAGCTTTGAAATGAGACAGATGTGGTTAAAACCCTTTATTAGCTGTCTGACCAAAGGGATATGATGTAATACGCTGAGCTTAGCATCCTCAGCTATAAAAAGGAAGCAGCAGCACCGATGCTGAGATGATTCCTCAGGCATTGACTCAATAAGCCTCTGCTACGAGCTGTTCCCCTGATGTGCCAACGTCCACTCCAGAGATACGTAAAAGGTCCATTCAATGTCCTCAAAGAGTGTATGGTTTAGCATTAGAAACAAACAAGGAAACGATAGCTTCAATCTCACCTACCTCTATTCCTTCTTCAGGTCTTAATTAAGAAACTTTTCTCATCTCAGTTCAAGTCAAGTGTTTTAAATAGAAACCAGGACCAGAACTAGGGTGAGACTAGCTGAGTTCCTGGGGTGTACAGTTTAGAAATTTGTTTATTTATTTGGCTGTATATTGCCTTTGAAATGGAGAGATGTAAAGGGCACAAGGAGACCCAAGAGGACAGGGACCTACATCCACCTGGTCGATTGTCAGAAAGCCCATTGCAGGGAAGGTGGGGTCTTTGCTAATTTCAAGCAGACAGGCTGGTAAAGGGTAATGAGGTCAGAGAAGAAGGAATATCCAATTCATTCTCTGTGTGTGTTAGTCGTGTAGCTGTGTCCAACTCTTTGCAACCCCATTAACTATAACCTACCAAGCTTCTCTGTTCATGGAATTCTCCTGTCCATGGAATTATCCAGGCAAGAATACTAGAGTGGGTAGACATTCCTTTCTCCAGGGAATCTTCCTGACCCAGCGGTTGAATCTGGGTCTCCAGCATTGCAAGCAGATTCTTTACCATCTGAGGTACCAGGGAAACCCCTGACTCTAGCTGTTGAGAAAACTTCAGGATTCTGGCATTTTTTTCACTACTCACAAAACCCTTTTAGGCATCAAGAAGACAAAGTCACCTGGCCAATGTCACTGAGAAAATTCAGGGTAAAAATAGGATGACAATTGGTGGTTCCTATGTCTTTTAAGGAAATGTATATACATAGCTTCAGAAATATCTCTCACTGTCCATTGGCACAGTTCACAGATCCTCTCTGGCTGAAATGTCTTGGGCAGGATCCCAACAGCATGTGATGTCATTGTTCACTTGATAAGAGACAAAGGTTGCGTCTCTCTCATAAACAGAGAAAAAAGCCTTCTATTCACTGGGTGCTGACTGTCTGGTCCCATGAACCCACCCTCAAATGAGCTGTCCATCACCAGTAGGCTAGGAAGACTCACATAAGTAATGGGAGGAGTTTGATGTTGACTTGGAAGAAAATAAGTTGGCTCTTACGGATTTTGATTTTGTTTCTTGAACGAATTGACAGCAGAAAAGGGAATTGATGGGGATGATGCCTCACAGAACTGAAAATAAGAGACTGACTCGTAGTCTTTTTGGACCTTTTCTTGAAGAATGTTTTAGTTATTTGCATTGGCTTCCAGTATCTAAAATCAGGCTCTGCCGCTGCTGCTGCTGCTAAGTTGCTTCAGTCATGTCCAACTCTGTGCGACCCCATAGACGGCAGCCCACCAGGCTCCCCAGTCCCTGGGATTCTCCAGGCAAGAACACTGGAGTGGGTTGCCATTTCCTTCTCCAGCACATGAAAGTGAAAGTGAAATCGTGTCCGACTCTTAGCGACCCCATGGACTGCAACCCACCAGGCTCCTCCGTCCATGGGATTTTCCAGGCAAGAGTACTGGAGTGGGGTGCCATTGCCTTCTCCGAAAATCAGGCTGTATATTGCCTTTACTATTGTCTTACTAAATAATTAATTTATTTTTGGCTGCACTGGGTCTTCATTGCTGCACGTGGGCTTTCTCTAGTTGCTGCAATCAGGGGCTATTCCCCTTGTGGGGCACAGGTTTCTGATTGCGGTGGCTTCTCGAGTTGTGGAGCACAGACTATCTTTAGGGCACAGGCTTTACTTTGCTCAGTAGTTGAGGCTTTCAGGTCCTAGAGCATGCAAGCTTCAGTAGTTGCAGCATGCAAGCTCAGCCTGGTTCATGGGCTTAGATGCCCCACAGCATGGGAAAACTTCCCAGACCAGGGATCGAACCCATGTTCCCTGCATTGGCTGGTGGATTCTTAATTACCAGACCACCAGGGAAGTCCATATGTTGGCTTTAGGTAGTCTTCAGATAAAATTGGTCCAGTTGGGGTACAAATTGGTCTTTATATGATAGATTTTACACTGTAAAAGTGGGAGACTAAGTATTATTCAGTTTTTATACTCAGCAAGGTCAACTGGTTCTGTTCAATGACCTTCTCTTAGGAGTGAGACAGACCAGCCTGGCTGGTGAGGGGCGCCAGGAAGCAGGTAGCAAAGTAGGGACACTGCTTGCCCACAGCTACACCTGGATGAAGCTAGAGGGTGAACATCCATAGGTGACCAAAAGCAGGGACCACTGAGGGGTCTAGCCAAAGAATTGATTTGGGGTAGAATACCATGAAGCAGTATACCACAAAGCACCTGATGTGAAGAGCCAACTCATTAGGAAAGACCCTGATGCTGGGAAAGATTGAAGGCAGGAGGAGAAGGGGACGAGAGAGGATGAGATGGTTGGATGGCATCACCAACTCGACAGACATGAGTCTGAGCAAGCTCTGAAGGACAGGGAAGCCTGGAGTACTGCAGTCCATGGGGTTGCAAAGAGTCGGACATGACTGAGCAACTGAACAACGACACCACAAAGCAAGTGGCTTCTTCCCAGGTGGCAAAGTGGTAAAGAATCTGCTTCCAATGCAGGAGACACAAACGATATGGATTTGATCCCTGGGTCAAGAAGATCCCCTGGAGAAGGAAATGGCAACCTGCTCCATTATTCTTGCCTAGGAAATTTCATGGACACAGGAGCCTGGAGGGCTGCAGTCCATGGGGTCCCAGTCAGACATGACTGAACACACACAATGCATGCATGCACGCACAAAGACAAAAGATGATGGACCATCAAGCATAGGGAGCCTGAACGAGGTGTCGGTGTTGGGATTCAGAGCCAAGGTGCTAAAGAACCAAGAGGGAAGCCAAGGAACGGGTGAGACTCTCATTAATACCTGGACTCTATTTTGTGTGGATGGACTGGATCTGTTTAACATTTTCAGGAACAGACAAACAGGTATGATAATTTAGGTCCATCACTTTTAATCTCCTTTTCCTATTTTGACTGAAGTGATCTGGATAATGAGTTAAATTTCTCTTCATGTTATCTAATATAACTTCCTTAACACAGGTCTAGCAAGCACTCAGCTTGAAACTTTCTGTGCAAAGGATTCTTGGGATAACATTTGGTGTTCTTTTGCCTGTACTGACCAGGGAAATGGATTTTTTTTTCCCCCCTCTCACTGGTTTCTCATTGATTGTGTGTGTTGAGGGGTAGCCAGGGAGGGGACAGGGGAAGGAGCTGATTATATAATATTCATTCATTCACTTCACTTAAAACTGTGCTGTTTAGTACTGTTAATGTGCCAGATACAATGCTGGGAGCTAGGGACACAAAGACACAATCCTTGACCTCAAGGGGCTCACAGCCTGGTAGGCATATGAAATGTTATACGTTGCTCTGATAGTTGAAAATGCAGAATGTGGCAATGTACCAAGGAGAGGGAACTGAACCTGGCTTAAGCTCCTTGTCTGCCCACCCTTGCGTGAAATGGGCCGCCTGGAGCTCCAAGGCATCTGCTCCGTTTCTAGCTGGAGTTATTGCGTACACGTGCTTCCCACCTGGCCCTAGTGGTAAAGAACACGCCTGCCAATGCTGGAGACACAAGAGACACGGGTTTGATCCCTGGGTTGGGACGAACCCCTGGAGGAGGGAATGAAAACTCACTCCAGCACTCTTGATTGAAAAATCCCACAGACAGAGGAGCCTGGCGGGCTACAGTCCATGGGATCGCAAAGAGTCACACGTGACTGAGAACACAGAACAGCCAGGAGAACCTGGAACTGTTGCCAACCCCGACCTTCTCAACACGAGGCAGATGCTCTCAGGCATCTGCTGGTCACCAGGCCTGGGATGCGCTCGGTCTGTGATAAGGTGATGCTTTATAACTGACCTCCTGGCCCTTCCCAGGGTCTCTTTACCCTCTTCGCCAGGAAGATCCACACCCTTTTACAGTTTCTTCTAAAGTCTGACCTTTCCTTTCACACAACTCCTAAAAGAAATCCACTGTAGCTTTTATTTTTTTCACGCTTTAGAGACTGTAATAAAAAAGAGCCCAAGACCTGCAGGAAACACTTACCCAATGCCGTGTGTTTCAGACAGGTTCTAAGAGTCAGTTACAAACCTCCCTATTCCTGTACCACATTCACAAACTTCCCCCGCCCCCTCAGATCCATCCAGGTATCACCCTCCTTAAAGTGACAACCTTGACAGTGTAGCACACAGCTGTGTCTCAGGATCTAGAACCCAACAGTCAGTCAACAAGTATTTACTGAACAGTTTTCCTACTCAGTCCTTATTCTCCTCTTCTTCCTAATTCACTCTTGATTTTTTGAGAAGCAGTAACCTTGAATCTATTTTTGCCATCTTTTCATGATGATGGAGGCGGGGCCATGTGTCAGAATTCAGAATTCTGGTCCCCCAAATAGAGGCAGATGGCATTGGGTATGGGTTCCAGAGGACCATGCAGGGGTCCCTTCCTGAAAGGGCTACAGACTCGTGGGCAAATGCGCTTTGGTTGAGGGAGGAAAGGAACAGGCCGAGCTGACTCCACCTTGAAAAAGAAGGAAACTCCAACTCTCACTTTCAGTGAGCTTTGGACTATATGCCTGGTAGCCATGGGGATAACATAGCCACAGCCAAACTGGCCTCCTGGACTGATAAACACCAGATTCCATACCAAGATTTCCCGCCACCAAAAGGAATATAATAATCCCCTATGTAGTCCATCACCTTTGTAATCTTTATGGCACCCATTGGTGTAGGCTACAATGTATAACCAGCTGACCCTTCTGATTGTGAATCATGGCTGTAACCTGACTGTATCTCCCTTTAACACCTTCCAGGCTAGATTTAAGGAATTTGGGGATGTGGGCTTGAGCAGTACACTTAAGGTATTAAGGTTTTCACAAAAGTTGGTTGGGGTCCTTTGCTGAGAGAAGACTCTCTGCCTCGGGCTCGCCGGTGTAATAAACTGCACTCCACTGTCTGCATTGTTCTGAGTGTTTCCCAGAATGCATGGCTACAACATGATCATCTTGACCTCTTACCCTTTGCCCTTTGTCCTCTCCTTTTTTCTTGCCTGCAAAGTGGCTGTGATGGCTTAGAGATGCAACCAGTTGTTTTCGAATGACCTTGAGGAAAAGCTCTTCCCTGTGGAATTTTCTGTTAGAGCATCTGGATAGATTTCTGTACAGCTTTCTCTTGATGAATCCCCTGACAGGGAGCTCATCACTTAAAAAAACATCCCCCTGGGCAGGTCTAGTTGTTACAAAGCGTTATGAGGTTTAAGTGAACCAAAATCTCTCATGATATAAAGACCACCATGAGAGGTCATTATTCTGTCTTAAAGAATACACCTAAAATAAACAGTCTCTGTTTGTCATGAATGTCATGAAGTACCCCCAATATGTGAAAACACTGACCATATATCTTCTATCTGTAGGCCTTGCGGGAGTGTTTCTTTTTGTTTGTTTTTCTGGTTCTGTTCTATTTTGCTGCAACTTTTTCCATGTTCTGAGTGAAAGGAATACATTATACTTTGACTATACATTCCCTAATCCTTAGTCATCTTGGTTTTATAAGCGATCATGTGTTTTCAACACATAATCACACATTAAAAAAAGGAGAAAAGATTCTGAAATGGTTTACTCCAGTCAACTGGAAAACCAGCTGACACAGGAAAAAGACACGGTTTATAAGATAGTTCAACAAAATAATTCTTGTTTCACGTGAAAATTTTATGCTGGTATGCTTTTTATATAGAGATAGCAGGTTTAAAATTTTACTTGTTTAAAAAAAACACATTAATATGATTTAATTTCATACTTAGCTCTTGTCTTCACCATGTAAGTTTTTACCATGTTCTGATTTAGTGTTTCAAAGATACTTTGCAATTCCTAATACCTGAGCTCGGAGGCATGTAAGTTAGGAAGTGGGGTGGAAGAGATAGAAAACCTCACTTGACTAATGAATATGCAAGGCATTATGCATATTAAACCACATGACGTAGCTAAAAATAAAATTCAGACACAAAACCACAGACATGCCCAGAGTCCGAAGCAGAGATATCAAGGCAACACCGGATTGTAGGTTTATCTGACAACACAGGGTTATAATCCCAGTTCACTGATTGAGAGGGGGGGCACTCATTTGCATTCACAGGTAGCATGGCTTTTATTCCTCCTGGGAGGTGGCCTGGCCTCCCTGGGAATGTCTGGGGCCTCAACATTAATTCATCTACCCAGCATTCCTCTATACCCTGCAGAGAGCTAACTGTGAAAAGTCTCGCAGTGAGAAAAGCTGGCCTCCGAAGTGCTGCCTAAGTGACCTGACTTCTTAAAATAGTCCTTCATAAACAAAACTCACATGATCTAATTTGAGTGTGTAAATCCAATTATGTTCCCTGGGGAAGCACAGGGAAGATGGTACTGGCTCTCACTGTTCTGTGATGGCTGGTTGGGCAGAGCAGCAGTCTTCTACTTCAGCCCCAAGAAAATGCTGGGGGAGAAATTATTCATGGAACCCATTTTCTTGCTAACTGAGGGTCAGACCTACACATCCCAGAAATTTGCCTATCTTTTGTTCTCGGTCCCTTGTGTTATAGAGAAAGTAAAGAATACGCCATATGGCTAGTGAACTGATATGACATCAACCGCATATTCTAGACTTCCTGGTTGGTCACAGCATCGGTATTGTGCCCATTCGTCGGCGAGAGGAAGGGTATGGGATGAGTATTGTAAGTATCTTCCAAGTTCTTGAAAACAAACACATGTAGGATCAACTCAAATAGACACACTTGGGAAATGAATAAATTATCATCCTAAGAAATATTTAAACACCAGTGAAATGTCACATCAGCGTGATTGTAGTAGTGTCCTTTGATTACATGTTGCTGGCAGCACTGAAGTTGGAATCAACTTTTTTTTTAAATCTTTCCTTTTAATGCTTGGTTTCACTTACTTCTGATGAGCTCTTAAAATGCCATCAATCATCAAGGTGTAAATATGACTAATACACTTGTCCTACTTAGCATGATACTGCAGCAGCTGCTCGAGAAATAAAGTCCTCCCAGTCTTCCCAGTTCCCATCTAATTATGCTCCGACACACTGAAACCAGTCAGGCGACATTACTGGCTAGGCAGAAACACAAACTCATAATTCAGTCTTGCAAAGACCACACCACACGTCATTTTACAGCTCAGTCTAAATACACAGATGTCAAGCTTACTGGCAACTCCAGGGCAAATGTGTCTACAGATAAAAGCTAAAGGGACTTAGTTGGTCATTTCAGATGTCATTAAAAATATCCTTTGCAAAGCCTACTCTGCATCCAAAAAAAAAAAAAAAAGGAGAGGAAAAAAAGGAATAGATAGAGCCAAAAAGGACAGTCTCTGGGTATTTTTCAGAGGTAAGAGAGGATAATATTTCCATTTCCTGGTGTTCAGAGGACCCTCTTGGGAATGCTGACACTCAAATCTGCTTTTGAAAGTCATTTTCTCAGACAGGTTGGAACGCTGTAATTATTTTTTTTTAAAGCCTACATGAATTTGCCAACCGAAAATGCACAGAAATGGAGGTATTTGGGCTTTTAAAAAATGCACATCATAACTAGTGAGGAGCTTGAAATAGGACTCCAGTTACCCTCATTTAATGGATATTTGTGTTTTCTGAAGTATCTGTCTTGATATCAAAAACCAAATTGAGATAATTTAAATGCCATGTCATTTGCCATGCATTAAGTAGTCATAAGATTCCCTTTATCTGACTTGGATTAGCAGACTTAGACAAAGAACATATAATATATGCTTATATTTAAATTTTATAAATGGGAAGAAAGATGGTAATTCCGTTATGCTCATTTTGTCTTTACTGTGAAGTCAACCCTTCATTTAAATGATCAGAAATGTGCAAAGGCTACTTCTTTCCTGACCCCCACCTTCTCATACCAGACACCACTATCTCACCTAATATAAACGAAAGATACTCCCCAAAAGGATTTTTTAAAGGCCAAATGGTAAGCTCTAAGTCCCTTTTTCTTAGTCAAGTGCAATGATTGTGCCTTAATTAGCATTCTTCTGGCACTGTTTCATGGGATGTATGTAAGACTGGGAAGCAAAGGTTGCTTTCCAAATTCAATTCTGACAGCATGACCTTGAGCACTAACTTACCTGGATTTGCATACTTGGCTGCATTTGTTCTAGAGTTATCTTGGAGAAATCACCTCCTCTCTGACACTTCTGCTTATCTGCCTCACCAAGAGGTTCAAAGGGCTAATTAGCCACTAGCTGCAGCATTTTAGAATCCCCTAGAGGGAGGCACAATGCAGCAATCTTTCTGGTTAAATACTGCTGTCTCTCAGGGTTCCAATAACTAAATGATTTTCATTGTCTTCTCACTAATGGACTGAAGAATGAGAACGAGACAAATTTCAAATGTTAGGTAGCCCATATTATTTCACCGGCAATTAAAATAGAGTAAACTGCTAATCACAGCAACAGAGCTTAGGCTGCATCTACCGGGTGGAAGAACTTAACAAATACGACCTTATCGTTCGTAAGTTCTTTATACATATAATGCCATTCTGTAATGAATTTTTAGATGGGTAAATTGAACTGGCAGGATAAACAATTTGCTTAATATGTGGGAGAATTCTGTGTCGTAGAGGAAATCTGGACAGAAGTGCTACTGTCTTTGGCTCGAATCACATAGTGAAGCTGTTTGTTTCTTCAGCCGCTGAGTTGTGTCTGACTCTTTGCGACCCCGTGGACTGAAGCGCACCAGGCTCCTCTGTCCATGGGGTCCCCCAGGCAAGAACACTGAAGTGGGTTGCCATTTCCTTCTCCAAGGGGATCTTCTCAGATGAGGATCGAACCTGTGTCTCCTGTGTTGACAGGCGGATACTTTACACTGAGCCACCAGTCGCTCAGTCATGTCCGACTCTTTGCAATCCCATGGACTATGTAGTTGATGGAATTCTCCAGGCCAGAACACTGGAGTGGGTAGCCTTTCCCTTCTCCAGGGGATCTTCCCAACCCAGGGATCGAACCCAGGTTTCCCGCCTTGCAGGTGGATTCTTTACCAGCTGAGCCACAAGGGAAGCCCAAGAATACTGGAGTGGGTAGCCTATCCCTTCTCCAAGGGATCTTCCCAACCCAGGGATCGAACCCAGGTCTCCCGCATTGCAGGTGGATTCTTTATCAGCTGAGCCACAAGGGAACTCCCTGAGCCACCAGGGAAGCCCACAATGAAACGGATTTAACTTAAAATGGATGAGACTCCCAAAGGAAGGAATAACTGCAGTCTTAGTACTACCAGTAGCTGAACTATCTCAGGGGGAGATATCAAAAGAAAGGAATCCTTTGAACTGGGCTTTGTACCTTCTAAGGGTTCCTCAATATTTCCAATGCCGCTTTAGACATACAAAATATGCAAGGATCGTATCTGCATATTTGAACAAAACCTCCTTGGGTGGGAAGTTCACAACTTTTCTCCAACGGTTCACCACGTGGAGAAAACAGAAACCATTTCCTTGCTGATAGTAAGGAACCTCCTGGTTGGCCCTTTTTATTGGGCTGGCCAAAAAGTTTGTTTGGACTTTTCTGTACGGTATTACAAAAACCCGAACAAACTTTGTGGTCAACCTGATAGGCTCCATCTTGTATTCACAGTGGAAAGCACATGAGAGCTGAATGAACATAGGACTCTCTCTCTTCATATAGGGTATCTGCAGAGATCTGTAGCTTGGTTGTTACCCCGTCAAGCCACAGATACCATGTTCTTCCAGAAGAAAAGAGAAGCTGTCTCTCAAGCCTGGATTAGAGAAGGCAATCACCAACTCATTTGTTCCTTTTGAAAATGGCCTTTTCGGTGAAGGGAAATAGCTGACAGGTGTGTTCACTATATCCTCAGCTTCCTGCTTCTTGAAAATGCTAAGTTCAACATGAGCCATCCGCTTAATGGGAATCGAGATTAATATAGGGAAAGAAGATATGCCAGTGTTTATGCCCTTCAGTTGACAAATTTATATCCGCCGGGCTAGATGATGAGATGAGCTAGCTACAAAGAGCCTGTTCCCCGCAATTCAATCATTTTCCCCTCCTGATTGCCCTTTGGCTGTTTTGTTATATGTTAATTCTTGGGCTATATGGGATATTACTCCCTTGAGTGATGAAACATGGGTGAAACTCTCGCTCTGAAGCCATTTCAAATGCTTACGTTTTTAGAAGGATGCTCTCTGAAAAGTTTCTGAAATATGATTAGCATTGAGCTAGGATTTGAATCCAGCCCTCGCCACTTGTTATTCTTATCATCTTCCGGATGTCCCTTTAAAGTTTCTAAGAACCTGTCATTTATTCTCTGAAAGAAAAGTGATGGATATTACCATCTGTTTGGCATTACTAGATGAGATCATGTATGCAAAGGCTCTTGGTTACATGCAAAATAGTGTACAAATGTAAAGAGTTGCTACCGTGCTTTGATTTCCCCAAAGGTGTCTATGTGTAAAAGACTGCCTTGCATACATAGCGTGTGTGTGTGTGTGTGTGTGTGTGTGTGTGTGTGTGTGTGTGTATAGAAAGCTTTCACCAACACAAACGTCGGGGGACTTGGCTATTTCATAATATTGCTTATGCAATGAGTAGTCTTGCTCATTCAGTAATTGAAGGGCCTACCAGGTGCCTGGCATTTTTCTAAGTGATGAGGATAAAATGATAAACACGACAGACAACGTCTTGCCTCTTACATGGTGTTTACATTCTTGTGAGGGTACGGGGTTAGAGGAGNGTCGGGGGACTTGGCTATTTCATAATATTGCTTATGCAATGAGTAGTCTTGCTCATTCAGTAATTGAAGGGCCTACCAGGTGCCTGGCATTTTTCTAAGTGATGAGGATAAAATGATAAACACGACAGACAACGTCTTGCCTCTTACATGGTGTTTACATTCTTGTGAGGGTACGGGGTTAGGGGAGGAAACACAGGAAATACAAACAAATCAGATCATTTCAGATGATGCACGTGCTCCGGAGGAAACAAGGCAGGAGGATGTGTCAGTCGTGGAAGACTGGGCAAAAATTGTTCCAGACAGCAGGCATAAAGCCTAAGAAGTGGGAAAGAGTTTGGGATATTTGAAAGACGGGAAAACAGTGATTTGGAGGCGGAGGAGTAGAAGAGAAAAAAGGAAGAGAGAAAGAAAAGGAAAGAGGAGAGAAGAGAAATCTAATTAGCAAGAAAAGCAGCATCAAATAATAGTGGATCCGGTAGGCCATGATAAGGAGTTAGGATTTTATTCCGGTTTCTATAAAAGGTCACCAGCAGGTATTAAGTATGCCCTGTATATCACCAAATGGTATGCTAAATATCATCAATACAAAAACCACAGGCTATTTTTTTCAAGCGATTAATGCTTCACTTCATCCACCTGCAAGACCCAGGAAAGACACTTGAACCTCTAGAGGGCGCCAAAGGAAAATGTTTTGTGGCCACCAAGGTTCTTTTCAGCACCTACAGTGAAAGGAAAGCGCTCTCCTTGTGCCTTCAGTCTGGTAAAAGGTGACAAGTTACGAGAGGACGGTTCATCTACAGTTCCTACCCAAACAAAAAGATGGGTGAGCTTGGTGTGCAGGTACCAGGACCCTAGTATTCACACCGAAGGATTGTTTATGATGAGGTGGGAGTAGGAAGACATTTGGGGGTTATTTTTAATCTTCTCCCATCTGGTAGTATTTGAGTGGAGTATAAAACAAATACGGATCCAAACTTTACTTTCTGGATTCGTTTGGCAAAAAAAGTATCTCTATACTTAGGGCTTTGAAAATATTCATCATTTGCCACTTAGGATGTGTTATTCTAAATACTATTCCAAATTGACTTGATGAAGTCTTTCAGTAACACCTACCAAGAAAGGCTACTGCATGAGAAGCAGTGGATTATGATAAACGGAATTTTCCACCAATGGCCGGATAGTTATATTATGAAAACGACTCATAGTGGAAAAAAAAGAGAAGGGGAAGGAAAGAGGAGAAGGAGACAGAAAAACTGAGAAGGGGAAGAGGGGAAAGGAGCAGGAGGGGTCAGGAGAGGTCAGCTGATGTCTAGGCAGGTAATAAACGAAATGCAAAGCAGGAGAGAACTTGGGAGGAAGGGAGAGAATCAGAGGACACTGGGGCTCAAATCACTGGGTCAACGAGACTCAGAAACACAGGTAACATATGCTTTCCTATAATCTCCAAACTGAGACTCTTATCATAACGTGGATATTACAGGTTCACAGTGATTTTGAGAAAACATTCACTATTATCTTTAATAAGAAAAAATTCAGCTGCTCAGGCCTTACTCACAGAGGCGTTCACGTCCTCATTTCACGCCTGATGATCACAGCCAAGTACTTTATATGCTCTTTGCTCTACCCAGGGAGACTTCAAAAAGCATCCTAAAAGCAGTCAACCAGATAAGTAACCTGAGCAAATGGATACAGAGCCAGCAGAGAAGAGAGAGAATCCCAAATCAGCTAGAAGCCCAGAAGGGCAGTGATGGGGAAAGCACTCTGACAGTACCAGCACTCTAAAAGTCATGAGCAGTTTTCATAGGTGTTGTACCTGTTTATTCTAAGAAGCATTATTCAAACCAGACCTCAGGAGGAGCCTCTGAACTTCCAATAGAGCAAAAGTACCCCAGAGGCTGAAGCTAAAGCAGGAACATACAAAGCATGCCCCTCTTCAAGCACCTCTCAGCTTTTTATTTGAAAACACTTCCGCTGATATGCCTCCTTCATCTTTATGGAGATGACCCTCCTTCCATTTACTCTTGTTACCTACAAGACATTTGGCCAAGGAAGTGCCAGGATATTAATTATCTATTGATTTCAATAAATTTAAACAATAGTCATCGTCTACCTCCTCCTTCACAGATGAAGAGAACTCTGTTCACAAAACCACATCCATATTTAATGGGGAAAGTTTGGAAGAAAGCAGGAGAAGGGGACATAAAGAGTGAGGTTCCACCTAAATATTTCAAACCATCTGAATAAAAATGTCCCTTTCCAATGAAGAAAAACTTGCCTTCTTTGCTAATGGCATGCTCCCCCTCCCCACCAACCTCAAGTTCTGAATTTGATTTATTCAAAGCATCCTGTAATAAGAGAAGATAATTTTGTAGACTCACAAGACAAAAAAGAACTCCCACATACAACATGTATCACAGGCTTGACTGAAGGACTGCGTGAGAAAACTTAAGTAGGGTACCCAGAACCAGAAATTAGTACAGGGTTAACTAATGTTGATTCCTTTGTGGCACAGAGATTCAGAGAAACCCAACACTGAATCCCACAGTCCCTTACAACCCCCTGCTGTAAGGCTTATGAGTAAGGCTGCTAAGGAATGGGTCACCTTCTAAATTGGGGTGCTTCTCTTCCCCTTCCGTCTCCTGCTCCAGAGCCTCACTGCAGCCCTTGGGGGATGTGTGAGGAGCAGAAAGGAGACTGTACATCAGCTAAGAAGAGAGGAATTATTCACAGAATCAGAGTGGAATGGTCGAGTTGGTAGAAACTTTAGAGGTCATTTAATTCCAGTTCCCTCTAAGAAGAAAGAAATACCATCCCAGGGGGACCCAGGACCTCCTAGGTGCAAGGCACTGTGCCAGGCTGGGGGAGGAGATTCGAAGGGAGCCAGGTAACCCTGCTTCTTAGAAAAGCGATTTCTAAAGAACCCCCAGGGGAGTCAGGGGAAGAGCAAGGCAGGTAGGAGTTACCTGATTGATGGAAATGACCGCCAGCCTGGGGATGACCGCTTGGAGGACCACTTGCATCAAAGAGGTGCCTAGGCCGGCCAGGATGGCCCAGGTGAGCGGCAGCGGCAGCATGCTGTAGGTGGCAAAAAGGGTGAAGAGCACGTAGCCGATGCCGTCTCCCAGGAGCCCATAGCCGAGCCCTGCTGCTAAGATCTGGGTGGTCATCGCCACCCAAGTGACCACACCGCTGTACTGCAGGTATGTGTGCGAGGTGGTGTCCTTCCTGACCACCACCAGGGCGCAGATCACCACCTCTATGCCGGTGAAGAAGCCCAGCAGGATGCCCTTGAGCGGGTCCATGGGGGCCGAGGCCAGGCTCAAGTGCAGAACCAGGAGGGTGAGTTTGGTCAGCACGTCCAGCACGTTCATCACCACCTCCGATTTGCGCCTCTGGCCCAGGAAATAGCGCTGGTAGAGGCGCTCCAGATCCCGGGACTTGAAGGAGTTGCGCAGGGTGGGGAAAATGACCCCTCGGTAGCTGTAGCCCCCATTGAGGAAGAAATCCGAGTTGCTCGGGGCGCAGTCGAGGTGCAGGAAGCCCAGGTCGCCCCCGCCGCCGCTGCCGCTGGCGCTGCCGCTCCCGCTGCGTTCCGGGAAGACTTTGGGGCCGCCGGTGCCGTGCGCTCGCTCCCCAGGGCCCAGCGCGTAGAGGGGCAGCGGCGAGTCGCCGGACAGTTGCGACGCGTGGTGGTGGTTGGGGCCGCCGCCTCCGGGGTCCGAGGCTTTGCCGGAGCTTCCGTTCCCGCCGCCGCCGCCGCGGTGCCCGTGGATGAAGCGCTGCTCAGTGATGTGCCGCACCGCCGTCTGCCACAGCAGCCGCTGCGGCCGGGAGCCGCTCCCGCCGTCGCCGGCCGGGGGCGTCGGGTGGATGGTGTAGAGCTCCTCGCTGCCGCTCAGGCAGCGCACATCGGAGAGCTCCATGGCGCCGGGCCGCGGGGAGGGAGGCGCAGGACCGGCGGGAGGCCGCCGGGAGAGGAGGTCCCTAAAGACCCAGAGGCTGGCCTGGTCGGAAGCTGGGCGGCGAGCCCTTCTCTCCCCAGCCGCCCCGGGCAGGAGAGCCCCCGCGCGTCAGGTCATAGTGTGCCCCGGGGCAAAGGGCGTCTGGTAGGTGGCCGCAGACCCCTGCGTCCTTGCTCGGCGCCCTCCCGCCAGCCCCGCGCAGCTTGAGTGCGTGGCAGCCGGGGCTAGGTGTCCGCAGCAGCCGCGGCGCTCGGAGCCACGCAGCCCCCTTCCCGGGCTCGGGCTTCGCGGCTGGTTCTTGGCTCAGCGTCTCGGCGTAGCCTTTGCTCTCCAAGAGGCGCCCCGGCGCCTGGGGCTCCGGGCTTGAGCTGCGCGCCGGGCGGGTCCTGGCTGCGGCACTGGGCTCGGGACGCCCACGGCGTGGCGGCTGCAGGGGGGCTGGTCGTGGGGTGACCGGCAGCGCAGATGGGTACGAAGTTAGCAGCTGGGGCTGGAACAGAGCCCTTCGGAGAACTCCATTGCGCCGGGATGGGGAGCCGGGGCGGAGCTGGGGGCGGGGGTTTGAGGGGGGAGGAGTGGGGGACCGTGAGGTGGCGGGTGGCCCGCGGGAGGCGTGGAGGGGCGCTAGCCTCAGCGCGTACGAGTCACCAAACAGTTAATTTGGAAGTGGGGGTGTGCTGAGACTCCCCCCCCCCCCGAGTTCGTTTCTGGCTGTCTCCACTTGCTGAGCGAAGACTGGCCGCACTCAGCTGACTCTGGCCCGACGCATCCCTCGGGGAGAGGGGAGGATCTCAGGGACCCAGTCGCGGCTGTAAGACGAAGCCCCTCTTTCCAGCTGTGCTTCCTAGGGGTCGCCGCCCAAGCTTCTCACCCCCCTTCACTTCGCTCGTTGGAATCCATTTTGCCCGGAGCTGGGAGGAGCGGGAGGCGGGGGCAGGAAAAAGTGGGGAGGGCTCCCAAGCCAACAATTCGAACTGAGAGAAGCTGCCGGTGCAGACTCCTGAGGCTAAGATCCGAAGCAGGGTGGCTGCGGCGGGTGTAAGGTTGGAGCAAGAAGGGAGGCCCAAGGCCAAGGGGAAGTCGCCTGGAGTCGCCGCCGGATCCAGGGAAGCGCCGCGTGCCGCCCAGGCGCTCTGAAGCGCGCTGCGGGCACCGGGCAACGGGGAAGAATTTGGAGACCTGTCAGAGCGGCCGGACACCCGCGGCCACTTAAGCCCGCCCCCACGCCAGGCCACACCCCCCAGAGCGGGGCTCGCAATGGGGGGCGGTGGCGGCGGGGACCTGGCACCCAGATCTGGCCAGGGCGCCCCGGGTCTTGGAAGCGGCAGAGCGCGCAGTTCCGCGGTAGAGAGGACGGTGGGGCTGCGGCCGACGCCCCCGGCCGGCACCGGACGCCCGGCTGCAGCGCTTCAGCTGGAGGCGCGGGCCGGTTCCTCCGCGGTTCTTTTTTAGGTACTGGCTCGGGTCCTGGGCAGGTGCGCAGCCAGGACTCGTAGGCCGCTGTGCCCACGGAATCCGAGGGCCCAACGCCAAGGAATAGAGGGTCTCCTTTACGCGCTCTCCAATGGGGTGTCTTTTGACAAAGCTAACTTTCGGGCTAAAAGCAAAATGTCCCCAAGAAGCCGCAGTTGTAGAGACAGGCAGCTTCCCCAAAGAGTCTTTTAACCACGCCAGTCCAGGGGTGGAGGGCGCGAGGCATTAGAATACAAGGGCCCCCCGGAGTGCCTTGCACGCCGAGTTTCTCCTGGCTTACGGGCGGGGTGGAGTACGAGGCCGCGGGGAAGGCATCTCCAGCCGCCTGCTGAAGTCGGGTTTCCCGCCCGCCGAGCTCCGGTTGCGAGCAGTAGCGGACACAGCGCTTGGTGGCGCTCCGGGCAGAGCCAGGCGCCACCCGGGGGCGCGTGGTGTCTGGGCCCGCGCCGGCCAGAGCACCGGCCCCGGGCGCCGCAGTCCCGAGCCCGGCTGCAGGTGGCGGAGCCACCGTGGCCTCCACCTCCGCCACTGGGACTGCGGCTGCCGCGGGTGGAACCTGGGCCCTGAGCACGGTCAGCTGATGGCCAATGACGTCAGGCCCCGAGCGCTTTCGCGGCTCTCCGTGGCGCCCCCCGAAAACCCCAGGGACTGCCTCACCGCCCCCTTCAGGCCCTCCCCAGCGGACGGTCCCCTCCTGCTTTTCCTGGGAGAAACTCCCCTCCCTTCGCCTGCCCTGGGCAAGAATAGCTGTGCCTACCTCTCTTCTCAACCGCTTACACCATCTCCAGGGTTATTTGCGTCCACCGTGTCCCAGAAACACAAGATTTCATTATATCAAGCCTTTCTTTTCCACACACATGGGTTTCAGTTGAAGTCCAGAACTGGTCAACTGTCTTGCACATAGAATCGTCCCCACCCCCGCCCCAAAGCAGGAAGAAGACTCAGCATTTTCCCCTAAGAGTAGATTTCTGAGATGTTATGCACATCGTGGAAAAGACTCCTTTAATCCGAGTCCTTTCGAGTTGTCTTCTACCACTGCACCCCTCAAGAAAGGGAACTAAATTAAAGGCTCAATTTTAAGTGGAAAGAAGGTCGGTTCTATTTTTAACCCAGTTGTAGATGTATTAATTCCTTAGCTGTAAAGACGTCCCAGAATAGCTGGTCTCTTCGGTCAGGCTGGAACCTAAGGGCAAAGCCCTTCCCCCTGCTTGCAACCCACTTTTGCAGTTATCCAGACCTTAATGAATCCCAGGGACAGGGGAACAGGGGATCCTGGGGTCGCACAGAGTCAGACACGACTGAAGTGACTTAGCAGCAGCAGCAGACCTTAATGAAATCGTCCTGGGCATTACATTCCCGAGAGAGAAATGCTACTTGCTTTCTCCCTTCTTAAATTCCTTGGACCCTGCCTGGCCAGCTCTCCTGAAACTCTAGGTTGGGTCCTAAGTACCTTTGACTTGAGGCGGGGGAGCCCAAATAGGGCAGAGGGCTGGGTTGAGGAGGGAGGGGGTTCCTGTGGACCCCATACCAGGATGTGTGGGGAGCTGTGTCCTCAGGCTGCAGGCACAGCCCCAAGTCATCTGTGCTAATGACCATATTAGTAAACTTGGCAGTGGAAGACACCTCTTTATTTTCTCAATTCTTTCTCCTTGGGAGCCTGAGAACTCAGCCTGAATAAATGAGGGGTTGAATGCAGATGGAACTTTCCTATGAAAATCTTCCTCCTGGACATATCCCAGGATGATTTATTCAGAAGCAAAAGGAGGCGTGCCAAGGAGGGGGAGATTGGACCCAATCAGATAAAATGACTCAGGCTGATGAATGAGCATAGCATGCTAACAGAAAGCAGCTCAAACAATTTCATGAACTTAGAGGTCGAAACTAATATATCAGGGAGAAAACATAGCATCTGGTCAACGGACTCCTCTGAAAGTTCCTTTGCTGTAGAAGGTGTTAGGACATGTTGTTTGAAAATAAGAGCGTGGATGACAGAATAAGATGAAACGTTATTCTTCTTGTTGGAATGACATAGTGCCATTCAGCACCCCCAAAATTCTGTTTTTGGATGACAGCACTGGCTCAGCACACATACTGGGAGGCTTTTGGGAACACGCAAACCACCATATGATTATCATTTAAAACAAGAAAAGTCAACACATTGCTTTGAGGCTATACTGGACCTCTCATAATGTTTTCATTTAATTCCCTGCATATTTATTATGGCTGTGTCTCCACTGTACAGGGAAAGGATTTTGCAGACTCAATGTCTTTTTGCACACAGCTTCTTCTTCTTGGAATTTCCCTCTATTCTTTTCATAATCTTCCTTCAAAGCCCTACTCATTTCATTCCTTCAAAGCCCAAGCAATGTCGTCTCTGCTTTCCTGGTATTTCCAATGAGAATTAGTGGTTTCCTTTTGTGTTGTTCTGGTTTCTTTTCTGTCGTTCTGTTGTACTCAGCCACTCAGTTGTGTCCTACTCTTTGCGACCCTATGGACTGTTGCCCGCTAGTCTCCTCTCTCCCTGGAATTTTCCAGGCAAGAATACTGGAGTGGGTTGCCATTTCCTCCTCTGGGAGAGGTTCCCAACTCAGAGATCGAACCCTTTATCTCTTGTGTCTCCTTCATTAGCAGGCAGATTCTTTACCACTGAGCCACCTGGCAAATTGTTCTGTTCGGCCCTTCAATATGGTTCTTCAGTTCAGTTCAGTTGCTCAGTCGTGTCCGACTCTTTGTGATCCCATGAATTGCAGCACACCAGGCCTCCCTGTCCATCACCAACTCCCGGAGTTCACTCAGACTCACTTACTCATTTATCCCTCCATGAACTGGTGAACTCATTGAAGGGCAAAACTAATTTTTCTTGAGTCCATGTCCCCCTGTTTCTAACAACTCTAGTGTACATAGAGATGATAAAATTAGCAATAGTAGATGGCACACTTCACCCTTTACAATGATCTTTATAACCATCAATTCTCTGAGTTAGATCCTTTTCTATTTTTTATTATTCCCATTTTACTGACTAAGATATTGAGGCTCCATTCAACTAAGAAACTTGCCCAAGATCTCATCTATAGCAAAATTCCAGCAGTTAAATTTAAATTGTGTAAATCTAGCCTCCGTGTGCTCAATAAAAATATTGTGACAAGCAGGTCACACATTTTTGACCCAATTTAAATCGGATTGATAGGCCAGAAAATGTCAAATATATTTTCACTTTCCAAATGCAAATTAAATAAGAGACTTCTGAGATGTTTGGGCTTTGAGAAGTCTAGTGGGATGACTCCAAATGGATGAGGTAGCAGAATGGATTCTTGTTTCTATAGAGGGTCTGCTAGGTTTTGCTCAGTGTGAGCTATGGACACGATTCCTAATTTGTGAAAATGCAGATTTTTCACATATTGGATTTACCAAAATAATTAATGATTGCACCGTACTCATTGGCTAAGAGTAGTGGTGGCAAAGAGCCTCATGCCCCATTGGAAAAGAAAGTATTTGGTTTATCATGTTGCTGCCTACTGCTGACCACATGTATAGTAGATATGGGAAATTTGTTCCTCTCAACTGCTTCTTTGATTTTTCTAGGCTAACTAATATATGATTTAAATTTGATAAGAGCTGTGCTCTTTGCAAAATACCCTTAGAAACTCTAACACTCACTGAAGACATATAAAATATTCACACGTAAAAGAAAAGATGGACTCAGTTCAGGAAGGAGACCTGAAACCAGAGAGATCCCGTTTCCAAAGGGAAGGAGGGTGTTGATGACAAGGCAGCTTCCAAAGCTGGAAGTCTTTAAAGGAAAAGTGCAGGAAATTTTCTGAGGATAGATCTTAAATGGTCACACACACACACACACACACACATGAAGGAAAAAAAAAAGACTGTACGAGGTAATGCTTATGTTAATGACTTGATTGTGATGAACTCATATTGTATATCAAAATATCAAGTTGTAACCTTAAATATATACAGTTTTGGGGCTTCTTGGTGGTTCGGTGGTAAAGAATCCACCTACCAATGCAGGAAATGCTGGTTTGATCCCTGGTTGGGAAAGACCTCATATGTCAAGGAGCAACTGAGCTTGTGTGCCACAACTACTGAGCCTGTGCTCTAGAGCCTGGAAGCTGCAACTACTGAAGCCCCCGCACCCTAGAGGCTGTCCTCAACAAGAGAAACCATTGCAATGGGAAGCCCGTGGACCACAACTAGAGGGCAGCCCCCACTCGCCGCAACTAGAGAAAAGCCCTCACAGCAAAAGAGAGCCAGCATAGCCCAAACTAAGTAAATAGACAAATACTAAAAGAAGAAATGAAATCGATGGAGGTTTTAGTTTCAATTATACTGCAATAAAGCTGGGGAGCAGGGTGATGAAAAGGATATGACTGTCTTGCCTGGAAGCACTGCTCTTAGGAAATATCAGAGCATGGACTACTTTGACAGAACTCCAGGAAAAGTCAATGTCTAAAAATAAGGCTCATCCATGGAAAGGGTCTCTGAATGACCAAATTTAAACTCATGTTTCACCTGAAATGCAGCACAAATATACAATAGAAAGATTAAAATGTCCATTTTACTCATTTTGTGTGTTTGCATTATAAAATGTAAGAGAGGGAAAATTTTGTGTACATTTTGGATCTTCATGGGAACTAGGTTCAATTAGATTCCTGTGCTTGAGAGAAGAAATCTCATCAGTGGGAAAGTGATTGTGAGACAGCGTATTTATACACAGAATTCATCAGTTAGGCAAGTCAGAGAAAGAGCTGTCCAAGGGAGACAGATGTAAGCACCATTTTCTTCTTAAAATATGATTCCTTTGTTTCTGGTTTGACTAGGGTGTGAGCTTGCTGTGGCAGCACTTATGAAGCCTTCACGTAACTGAAATGATAATAAGAGCACACACACATACAGCCCATTGGACAAGCTGTTCAAATGCTCCCTAAAAGAAGTAGTTATAAAAGAAAAAGTAAAAGAGTTTGCAGGTGGTTCACCCACATCACCAAACCTTTTGAAAGTCGCTCAGTACTGTCCGACTCTTTGTGGCCCCATGGACTGTAGCCCACTAGACTCCTATGTCCATGGAGTTCTCCAGGCAAGAATACGGGACTGGGTTGCCATTTCCTTCTCTAGGGGATCTTATTTTCCCCTACTCTATCTTTTAAAAATCTACCTGATTCTTAATTTAATACCACAGACATTCTCTTTTGGCTGCACGGTGAACCATGTGGGATCTTATTCCCAGACCAGCGATTCAATCCAGCACCCCCTGCATTGGAAGAGCACATGGTTCCTGCGGGGCCAGCAGCATCTGCATTGCTTCTGAAGACAAACAGGAGCACCTTCAAGATCTGCTTAAGGGCCCATATCCCTGACACAGGACGTCACCCCTCTTCTTTAGGGTGCTGAGCCCTCTCTAGGGCACCCCTGGGAAGTCATCATGTAGTGTGCGATAGCTCCCCCTCTCTCTGTTTCTGTCTCCGTCTCTTCCTTTCTCTTCTTCTGCCCCATTGTGGGAATATCTCCTTTAGTCTGATCAGAATCCTTGCTTTATGTTTCTTACCAGCCCATCTTATTTTTCCTATTCTCTTTGGGAATTTTTTTTTTATATATAAAAACAAAAGATGGAAAGACTACCTGTGCTTTCTATTCATCCTTTCTGGACGCGATTTGTAGAAGGCTTGCATGAAGGAAATGGGAAAAGGGACTACACAAAAGCAAATCTCATAAATTAATATCTCAAAATAATTCACATATACAAAATGGGTGAGATCATTTCTCCTGATCAGTTTTTTTTTTTTTTTTTTTTTGCATTGTGGATTCCAACCAAATCGTGGGGTGTGAAATCCACTTGGTGGGTCACAATTAGCACTTAAAGCACAAATTAGTAAAACAGTAGAACACAAGCATAAGGATAATTATATCTTGCTACTCTTTATAAAGGTTTTCTTTTTTATCCAAATTCTTCCTCTCTGATGGCAAAAACAGAAGAAAGATTGATAAACTCTCAGAAAAATACCTTATCAAACTCTTGGNGTCACAATTAGCACTTAAAGCACAAATTAGTAAAACAGTAGAACACAAGCATAAGGATAATTATATCTTGCTACTCTTTATAAAGGTTTTCTTTTTTATCCAAATTCTTCCTCTCTGATGGCAAAAACAGAAGAAAGATTGATAAACTCTCAGAAAAATACCTTATCAAACTCTTGGCATGACATTATCTGAAATTTACAAAACAAAATTTAGTACAGTACAGCATTTCTTGCTATCCAGCGTGATATTTAAACTCACGTGATACAGTTAGGAATCAAGTAGATTTGGCCATCGTAAGCTACATACACACATATTCACATACTCTATATGTACTGGGTACCATTTAACATAGATTTTGTAAAGTGAATTAAAGTAAAAAAAATTTGGAAGAGATTGGTCTAGCCTTCAGATCGTTGTTGGAATTATTAAATACTATGTTTCATAGCTCAGTTGGTATAGAATCTACTTGCAATGCAGGAGGCCCTGGTTCAATTTCTATGTCAGGAAGATCCCCTGGAGAAGGGAAAGGCTACCCTCTCCAGTATTCTGGCCTGAAGAATTCCATGGACTGTATAGTCCGTGGGTTTGCAAAGAGTTGGACACGACTGAGTGACCTTCACTTTCATGTTTACTGAAATGAGGTGCTGTGGCAGTTAGGAAGACTCATTCTTGAGTTGTGACTTTACAAGATGACAGGTCTGTGATCTTGCTCAATTACTTGGTATTTTTGAACTTTCATAACAGGGGGGCGGGAAATGACAACTTCACCAGGTTTTGTGGGCACTGGAGGTAACTTGTGTAAAGTGCCTGGTAGGTATAGTGCATCACACACTGCAAATGCTCAATACAGAAGACTTCACCCTACCCCTCAAATGAGTCAGCTTCCCCGAGGAGTCTAGCTCTCTCTTCTCTCTGAATCCATGGACTTCCTTTGCCTAGAGCCCTCTTTCTCCACATCCTTCTGCTCTTTTCATGGAGGTTCTCTCTTCAAGAAGTTTCCCCGGCTTTCTAGGTCCAGGTTAAATGCTTCTACAAATGAGAAATGCTTTTGGCAACAAATAATTGCAAAACCCAAATAAAGACAACTTAAGCAAATAGGCGTTAGTTTTTCTTTCATGGCAAGAATCGGAAATGTAGAGATTTGCTGCTTTGGTTCAGGAAGTTAATTATATTAGGGACTTCGTGCTGACTCTCTGGAATTCCTTTGGCTTTTTCCTTATGGTCACAAGATGATTGTAGCATAGTTCCCCATTCCACATAGAAAAGTAGAAACAGAAAGAGGAGTGATGCTCAGAGTTTCTCCTCAGTACCTTATTTTTTGTTTTTAAAGAAAAAAGTTTATTTATTTTGACTGCACCAGCTCTTGTTTGCAGCATGTGGGATCAAGTTTCCTAACCATGGCTCGAACGCCTGCACTGGGAGGTGGAGTCTTAGCCATTGGACCTCCACGGAAGTCCCTCCTCATCACCTTCTTTTTATCAGAGATGAAAAAGTCTTTCTCCCCTCCAGACTCCACCATTGTGATAAGAGAAAACCACTTAGGATTATGACTCAGGCAGATAATGGATTGCTCCCCAGGTAGCTAAAAATAAATGAATAAATAACCCGAACAAACAACAACCATTTAGATTTGCTACAGTTCAGTCAAGATCATATATGTCACTGAGAACTATTCTCATGTGCTTGAATATTTGAAACTTTCCAAGTCTACAGTTAGTCATTTCTGTTTCTCTGCAGAAATAATAAATACAAGGTACAAAACAGGAGGCATCAGCTAGGAGAAACTGCCCCTTTCTCTGGTTCTGACCTCCCCAATCTCTTGTTTCTTTGTGTATCCCTCATTAACCAAGACAGTGAGAGAAAGACAGACTTGTCGTAATAACACAACAGACACCTGTATCTGCTTTGCCACTTGAAGTGCTATTCCTGTTTCAGTCTTTTACAAATTCACCGGCCTTGCCAGACATCCAGAGAAGTCTCAGACCACCTGTGCCCGTGATGACTTCAGGTGGGAGAAGGAGAGGATGAGCAAAAAGAGGATTCTGGGAAAGGAGAGGAGAGGAGGGAGCAAGGGGACAACAGAGGAAGAAAGGAAGGAGGGAGGAAGGGGAGGACGGAGGAGCATGGGACAGAAGGTGGAAAAGGTCTTGAAAAGAGCAAGAGGTAAAAGGGAAGAGGACAGAAGAGAAGGAAGGAGAGTACGCGGCACCTGCTCACTGTGAACCCAGCACCTTCACACACTTCACTGTATCAGGTCCACACAAGGACCCAGTGAGGACAGATGAGCCAACTGAGGCTTCATCAAGCCTACACAGGGATTCCTCTATATGGTTCAGGAAAGGGACTCAGTATCAGTGGAAGCCTTCAAGTTCTTGTGCTTACTACTACATCATTCTAGGGAGGTAGGAGAGACTATGAGTAGGGACCAGCAGCAGCCAGGAGAGGAGAGGAGAGAACAGGGACGGCAAGACAACGTGGCCCTGGTTACAATCGAAAGGTATATCTGGTGCCTTTTTGTCTTCATTAAAGCTGTGCTTACTCTTTAATGACGGTGCACACTATTAGATTAATTAATTAGACTTGAGTGTACTCCTTACAAACCCCAAGGAGTTCACCAATAAATAGTGTCTAGACATGGTGGCTACAGAACCCAGAAGGTGGTCATCACAACAAGAGTTTGACTCTTTGGCTTCAACTCTGGGATGAGGCTGATGGTTGGAAGGCGACGATTTGGTTAGTTCTCCATGTCCCCAGAGCCTAAGACCCCACTGCACCCAAATTTATCTGAAAGTTCTCTCATTTGGGGATGACTAGGAGTGGAGAGATGGCCCTCAGTGGGGCTCTCAACACAGCAGGTTTCACTGTCACTCAAATTGACAAAGGACCACAAATCTACCTTTTGAAGCTATATCTCCATAAAGTGGTCTACAAAATCTTCTGTTGACAACATCTGATAAAATCCAGAGAGTGCCTGAATTAAAGCTGGAGAAATGAAGATAAGCAGCTTGGAAGAAAACCCCAGGAGACAATAGAAGATCCTTTTAAGAAATGAAATGATGCTATACCAATGCGCTTGATGGCATAGAACACTGATGACTCACGAAAAACCATTCAGAATTGTACCACTTTGAAAGTTTTAGGAATATACTTCCCAATTTATATCAGTTATAATTTCATATATATACACACACACACACACACACTATATCTACAAGTGTNCCTGATGCAAAGAACTGACTCATTTGAAAAGATGCTGATGCTGGGAAAGATTGAAGGTAGGAAGAGAAGGGGATGACAGAGGATGGGATGGTTTGATGGCATCACCGACTCAATGAACTTGAGTTTGAGCAAGGTCTGGGATTTAGTGAGGGACAGGGAAGCCTGGCATGCTGCAGTCCAGGGGGTCACAAAGAGTCTGACACGACTGAGCAACTGAGCTGAAATTAATGTTTATTTGGTTTTAAAAATACATTGTGCATGCTGAGTCACTTCAGTAGCATCCAACTGTTTGCCACTCCATGGGCTGTAGCCTTCCAGGTTCCTCTGTCCATGGGATTCTCCAGGCAAGAATAATAGAGTAGGTTGTCATGCCCTCCTCCAGGGGATCTTCCTGGCCCAGGGATCGAACCCACATCTCTTATACTTCTGCATTGGCAGGTGGGTACTTTACCACTAGCACCACCTGGGAAGCCCTTAAAAGTAAATTTGCTCCCCAGTAACTCATTTCTTCACTGTGATTCACATATTCCTCAGAAAGTCTCTCTTTATATGGAATTCTTAACAAAAATTCCAAATTTCTCAACAACCTTCCAACACTAAACATTTTTACTGATAATCCTTTGTAGTATGAGTTAAACTGTAGTAATAAGACTAGGTAATATTCATTATATGCAAGACATCTGCTAGGCACCTGATATAAAGAAGTACATGAGCCATCTGAGTGGCTCTGTGCCCTTAAGGAGCTTATCCTCTGGTGAAACAACCTCCTGAAAAGCTAAATAAATAATTATTTTAGATAACACTTCCATTAAAAAAAAAAAAAAGGCAGAACTTGATTTGCTAATGTAACTGTTGTTTGTGAGGTGAGTGCATGCTCTGTCATGTCTCTATGACTCAATGGACTATAGCCCACTAGGCTCCTCTGTCCATGGGATTTTCCAGGCAAGAGTATTGAAGTGGGTTGCCGTTTCCTCCTCCAGGGTATCTTCCCAACCCAAGGATCGAATCTGCATCTCTTGCATCTCCTGCACTGGCAGGCAGATTCTTTACCACTGTCCCACCTGGGAAGCAATATGGTTGTTACTTGAGGCTCAATGAATTGCTCATGCTGTCCTAAATATAACAGGTAAATGAAGGACACTTTGATCTAAAGTGATATTTAAAGGATGAGTAGTAGGATTTGGAAATGAAATAGAGAGGAAGTGAATTATTTTCTACCACTTCATCTCCAACCCATTAGACAAATCCCCCTCTTAGTAAATGTAAGTTGGTCAAGGTGTCAGAGCAATTAAGGACAATGTAAGTCTCTTCATTTAACTTTAGGAAAACCAGTTTGGCTAAAAGAGAAGCTGATAGAGGAGAATAATGAAAGATGAAGCTTAATAGGTGGTTTGGGGCCAGATTTGAAAAAGCTTTGTTACACCAGGAAATTTGGGCTTTGTCTTGTAGATATTGCAGAATTATGGGAGGTATTTAAGCAGGTATAACACATTGTCACTGCAGGAGAGCCTCTGAGGTAACGCACATTGTGGTTTTTTTCCGTTGCTTAAAATGTGCCCATGGTAACAAGACAGCATATTTGGTCATGCTTCTTATAACCAACAACAGAGTGAGTGATAGTTGCTCAGTTGTATCCCACTCTGGGACCCCATGGACTATAGCCTGACAGGCTCTTGTGTCCATAGCATTCTCCAGTCAAGAATACTGGAGTGGGTTGCCATTTCCTTCTCCAGGGGATCTTTCTGACTCCGGGATTGAACATGGGTCTCCTGCATTGCAGGCAGATTCTTTACCACCTGAGCCACCAGGGAAGCCTTTATAACCAATGAGGTATGCCCTCAAGGGAAAATAGAGGATTACTTGAAAAGGTAAAGTGTTTGAAACATTGCCACTATGAAGTAGACTCTGGTTGTATTATAAGTTTCATGATCAAGCCTTTGATAGATCATGTAAGTAATTTTAACATGTGAAGGAACATACTATTAAAAAGGAAGAAAACCCTCAATGAATGCTTTTAATTTTTTTATGCTTGTCATACTTTTGCTCCAACTGATTAGATTACTTTGAGCTGTTTCAGTTTTATTTCTTTCACTCCATTTCTATTCACAGTCTTAAGAAAGAGCTTCTTTAGACAAGAGTGTAAATATTTCCACATTGAATTGGGTAAGTGAATTCACATGAATTGAAAATAATATGTATTGATCGAATTCTTTGACTTAAGTATACCTCTACAATGTTCTAGGTAATTCAACCTTGTGCATTAAATGTATTAAATAAAGGTCTGCAAAATTCTCAGTTGAAACAAATACTTTAAGAACTCATTGTTGTTCAGTCACTAAGTCGTGTCCAACTCTTTGCGACCCTATGAACTGCCTCATGCCAGCTTTCCTGTCCTTCATTAGCCAGCAGTAAATAAAAAATGGGTCATACTTTCTTATTCACATAGAAATAGGACTCACATCTCAGAATACAACAAAAATCTTTAGTTCTTTATATCTGGTTGATGGTGAGTGTGAAAGTTACAAGAAAATTGTCCTGTTTCTTGGCTATTGAATACCTTAACTTGGAATAGAGGGAAAGACTTGAATAGAAGTCAAGTCCTGTGGATTATTCAAGAAGGAATCCAGAATGCAGAGAGAGCCTCTTCCTCAGGCCACAGTTTTTATCTGACTGTGGCCATCAAGATGCATCATTGTTCTGACTTCATTGCTGTGTCCTGTGGGGTGGAATTCTGAAAGGGGATGGGAGAGAATCCACAAAGCCCTTAAGTATGTGTGTTCCTGTATGACATCCAGATCAGACAGTAGTAGTAGGTACCACAAATTAGACCAGCAAGGATTCTTGGCAGAGAGGATTTATAGCTCAGTTTTGTAAATACATTAATATTTCACTGTGCTTATTATTCATTATTTTGATAATTTATATTGTATATGCATTGGTAGTACCCAGTAGTTGAAGATAAAAGTAGTAACTTAGGAAAAAGAACCCTAAATCTTACCTTTTTAGGACGTCAATAACACAATTTTTTTTTTCCTTTTTAAGGAATCAACATGTCTGAGACAGCTGAGTACCTCCTCTTATGAGTACTCTTCTGCTTTCTCAAATTATTTCTTTGCAATTTGAGTACAGTTTTCATGTAAAACTGTAAATTCTTATCAAAAGTGATCCAGTTACTCCAAATTTTACCATTATATACTTTGACTGTGGTTCTATAAAATTTTTATAAATCTTGTTTATTTGTGTCAGAAAACAAATGAAAGGCAATACTGAATATCCTGACTCCATTACTGTGTACCCAGCTGAGCTATTTCAAGCCCAAGAAGATGATGCTGTTAAGTGTTACACTTAACATGCCAGCAAATTTGGAAAACTCAGTAGTGGCCACAGGACTGGAAAAGGTCACTTTTCATTCCAATCCCAAAGAAAACCAATGCCAAACAATGTTCAAACTACCACATAATTGCACTCATCTCACATGCTAGCAAAGTAATGCTCAAAATTCTCCAAGCTAGGCTTCAACAGTCCATGAACCAAGAACTTCCATATGTTCGAGCTGGATTTAGAAAAGGCAAAGGAACCAGAAATCAAATTGCCAGTGTCCACTGGATCATAAAAAAGCAACAGAATTCCAGGAAAAAAAAATCTATTTCTGCTTTATTGACTACATCAAAGCCTTTGGTCATAGCAAACACCTTTTTCCAACAACACAAGAGAAGACTGTGCACGTGGACATCACCAGATGGTCAACACCAAAATCAGACTGATTATATTCTTTGCAGCCAAAGATGGAGAAGCTCTATACAGTCAGCAGAAACAAGACTTGCAGCTGACTGTGGCTCAGGTCATGAATTTCTTGCTGCCAAATTCAGACTTAAATTGAAGGAAGTAGGGAAAAGCACTAGACCATTCAAGTATGACCTAAATCAAATCCCTAACAATTATACAGTGAAAGTGACAAATAAATTTGAGGGACTAGATCTGATAGAGTGCCTGATGAACTATGGGCGGAGGTTTGTGACATTGGACAGGAGACAAGGAGCAAGACCATCCCCAAGAAAAAGGCAAAATGGCTGTCTGAGGAGGCCTTACAAATAGCTGTGAAAAGAAGGGAAGC
>SJYA01002035.1:527739-587993 GCA_006410615.1 Neotragus moschatus
TTCTGATGCACCCAATGAAGACACATCAGAATAAAAAGAAGGTGATGGAGGGACCTGGTATCAACTAATTTTGTTTAATTTTTCCCATTTCATTTTGTAGCAGAATTTCAGGCACGCTGAGTGGCCCAAGCTTAGAAACATGAAGAATGAGAGTTACTATAATGATAAAACCTGCATTTTTACGTGAAGTTGCTTGCCCTTTGAAATCCAGAGACTGAAGTGACAAATGTAGCCTAGTTGATTCCCGAAGCAGATCTGTTTTTGATGTCTCCTTTTACAAGGCAGAATTATTTTCAGTAATAATCAATGAAAGGGATGAATATGTTTCATATATGAGTCAAAATTTGTATTTCACATCTTAAAATTTTATACCTTGAATTTCACATTCTATTTCACTTTTAAATTGAAATAAACACTTTAAAGACACACGGAATAACAGAATTGAAGTGACTCTAGTTCTTTCTTCGTCTTTACCATCACTGTTTATTTCTCACCTGTAGGTTAAATATAGAAATATGTACTATATCCACAAGGTTGGATATGTGAACTATATTTGCACCCATAGTAAGCACAAACAGTTCTAAATCCTAGGAGAATTTACTCTTGAAAGCAATGTGTGTTACTGGGTTTATCCATGTCAGGGGAGCTCTTTCAATCAACTTCCATTGTATTAATGAACAACAAACACGTACCAATTTGAAGCCTATAGACACATTAGTAAAACTCATCAGTAGAAATAGTGATTGTTGGGAACTTGGAACAACGAATAATTTGAGGGAATGTGCATTTTCTTACTGACATTGTGCTGAATTGCTAGTGAATGGTGATAATAAAAGCAGATGTTGATGAGCTTCCCAGGTGGCGCAGTGATAACGAATCTACCTGCTAGTGCAGGAAAAGCAAAAGACAAGGGTTCAGTCCCTGGGCAGGGAAGATCCCCTGGAGAAGGAAATGGCAACCCACTCCGGTAGTCTTGCCTGCCTGGAAAATATCATGGACATAGGAGTCTGGTGGGCTACAGTCCATGGGGTTGCAAAGAGTTGGACACGACTGAATGACTAAAACAAACAAACAAAAACACATACAGTAAGTTTTAGATGAACTAGCTCATTTAGTTCAAGAAGGGAAAGTGAGACCCTAGGGGGAAAACTGAGGTAGTAGCTGAGACAAGATTGAAACCCAGATCTTCATATTTCAACTCAGTTCTCTGATCCCTTAGCAACATTGATTAATATGATTATGGTGACAAAATGAATGGTTGATCAACAAGCCGCAAAGACTCAGCACTTTATGAGAAGTGTTGTGTTAGGGAAATTGGTTTATGCAGTTGTCACATACGTGTGTTAAAAAAAGAAAATGCTTTCTTTTTTTCCAGCAAGCTCTGGGAAATGGGGAAGGACGGAGAAACCTGGTATGCTGCAGTCCACAAAGAATCAGACATGACTGAACGACTGAACAACAGTTTTTCAATATTGGGCCAGGGATAACTTCTCTGTCTCATGGCGACATGAGATGCCATTATAAGCTGAGTGAGATGCTGTATCTACAGCAGCCACACACTGTCTGCACCTACTTGCTGCTCGAAAACCCCTATGGTTTTCGTTACTATTGCTATTATACACGAGTGCTGCCCAATAGAAATATAATACGAGCCACAAATGCATGCCATGTATGTTATTTTGAATTTCCAATAACCACTTTTGAAAAAGTAAAAAACTATGGAGATAAATTTTAATACTTTAATGATATGTTTTATTATTTAACTCAGTATAATTGAATATTATCACTTCAACATCTGATCAAGATAAAACTTAGGAATGAAATATTTCGCATTTCTTTTTAGAGGCGTGCCTCATTTTATTGCATCTCTCTCTATTGTACTTTGCAGATACTACATGTTTTAGCAGATGAAAGGTCTGTGGCAATTCTGCATTGAGCAAGTCTATTGGCGCCATTTTTCCCCCCAACACCATTTGCTCCCTTCATATCTCTGTGTCACAATTTGGTAATCCTCACAATATTTCAAGTGGTTTCAGTATTCTTGTATTTGTTATGATGATCTTGTGATCAGTGATCTTTTATATTACTACTAGGACTTGCTGAAGGCTCAGATAATGCTTAACATTTTTTAGCAATAAAGTTATTTTTATTTTTTTAATTAAANGCTCCCTTCATATCTCTGTGTCACAATTTGGTAATCCTCACAATATTTCAAGTGGTTTCAGTATTCTTGTATTTGTTATGATGATCTTGTGATCAGTGATCTTTTATATTACTACTAGGACTTGCTGAAGGCTCAGATAATGCTTAACATTTTTTAGCAATAAAGTTATTTTTATTTTTTTAATTAAAAAATGTTAAGATTATTTTATGTGAACCACTGTTAAAGGCTTTATTGGATTTGTTAACTTCTTGCTTCTGTTTTTTTTATGTTTTGTTTTTTTTTTTCTGCCTGTGAGGCATGTGGATCTTAGCTTCCTGATGAGGGATCTTCCCTCTGCCTCGGAAGGCAAAGTCTTAAAGACTGAACTGCCAGGAAAGTCCCCAAATTTCTTTTCTNAAAAATGTTAAGATTATTTTATGTGAACCACTGTTAAAGGCTTTATTGGATTTGTTAACTTCTTGCTTCTATTTTTTTTATGTTTTGTTTTTTTTTTCTGCCTGTGAGGCATGTGGATCTTAGCTTCTTGATGAGGGATCTTCCCTCTGCCTTGGAAGGCAAAGTCTTAAAGACTGAACTGCCAGGAAAGTCCCCAAATTTCTTTTTTTTTTTTTTTTTTGAGTCCAAATTTCTTTTTAATTAAGGTATGTACATTGGTTTTTTTAGGTGTAATGCTATTACACATTTACTAGACTATGGTATAGTGTGTATATAACTTTTAGATGCACTAGGAAGCCAAAAAACTCATATAACTCTCTTGNTTTTTTTTTTTTTTTTTTTTGAGTCCAAATTTCTTTTTAATTAAGGTATGTACATTGGTTTTTTTAGGTGTAATGCTATTACACATTTACTAGACTATGGTATAGTGTGTATATAACTTTTAGATGCACTAGGAAGCCAAAAAACTCATATAACTCTCTTGAAATATCCACTTTATTGTGTTGGTCCAGAACAGAGCCTGTAATCTCTCTGAGGTTTGTCTGTACTTTTTTAGTGTTTGAAGTCCAGTGTGTATTGTGTGAGTTTCCTACGTGGCTCACTGGTAAAGAATCTCTGCCTGCCAGTGTGGGAGATGCAAGGGATGAGGGTTCAATTCCTGGCTCAGGAAGATCCCCTGGAAAAGGAAACGGCAACCCACTCCAGTATCCTTGCCTGGAAAATCCCGTGGGTAGAAGAACCTGGTGGGCTCCAGTCTGTGGGGTCACAAAGAACCGGACAGGACTGGGAGACTTAGCACAGGTCTGCTGCACACTAGAGCACGTCTCAGTTTGCATAGTCACATTGCAAATGTTTAATAGGCTCATGTGAGTAGTGGCTGCTGTATTAGACAATACAGGTATAGATAGTTACTCTAAAAGGTGACATACATTAAGAACATAAAGAGCTATTAAACTTTTGATGGTGCCATTTACCACATTTACATTAATGATTTGGGTAATCAAGCAATCAAAGATATTTGAAGGAAATCCTAAAACTTAAAAGTATTTGATACAATATCAAGATTTGCGTGTGTGTGTTTCCAATGATGCAACAAGAAAATTAGAGATACCAAGGGGACATTTCATGAAAAGATGGGCTCGATAAAGGACAGAAATGGTATGAACCTAACAGAAGCAGAAGATATTAAGAAGAGGTGGCAAGAATACACAGAGGAACTGTACAAAAANAAAGACCCTGATGCTGGGAAAGATTGAGGCAGGAGGAGAAGGGGACGACAGAGGATGAGATGGTTTGATGGCATCACCGACTCAGTGGACATGGGTTTGGGTGAACTGCGGGAGCTGGTGATGGACAGGGAGGCCTGGAGTGCTGTGGTTCATGGGGTCACAAAGAGTTGGACACAACTGAGCGACTGAACTGAACTGAACTGAACAAATAAAGATTTTTGTTAATGTCCAGTGCAAAGGAGCAAAGCTAGAATCACATTTTTTTTCTAATGAATAGTTATGACTCTTCTGGTCATATTTTGAGACATAAATCTATTGAAGTTGATTGCATTGTTCTTTCTGCCTTACTTTGCCAGGAAGGTCTTAGCTAAGTTGAGCATTCTACTGTAGCAGTTATCTTTAGGCTAAGTATCTTTTTTTCTAGCTGCTCTATCCTCAGCTCTTGTTTTTTATTCTAATTTTGCCTAATTTCCAACATTTTTATTTATTATTACTGAAAATTATTTGAGGAGAATAAATAATGTATAAAGGAATAAATGTATGAAGCATCCTGAAAGCATCTTTTGGTACCTGCTTCAGACAGACTATTGGGTTGAGTGAATTACAGTCCTATGTGAGATATGACCTAGAGTTTAGTACTCTTAGGAGAATAATTAAAACTCAAACTATAGATTTAGATATTGTCAGAGTCTGGAAGGGCTGGGAAGTTGTTTAGTTGGACTCTTGAGTTCCAGATAAGTTAAGCAACCTTCTTAAAGGTTTCTAGAAGTTTAATGGTAGATCTGGCCTTTAGACTGGTCTTCACAGCATATGAACTACCTCTTTATCCATTTTAATAAGATTCTGACGAGCTAGTTTTCAAAGAATCAGCTCTCCTTGGTGGGTGGGGAGAGATGTTTGGCCTGGGGCAGTTCAAATCTTGACATTTGTTGGCACAATGTACATGGACTAATACAGATTTCTCTCTTATTTGCTGAGGGCAAACTCGGCTAGACATAATCGATCTATTCTGTGAAGGAGCCTAGGCTCTCCATCCCTGATAATAGAACCATTATTCATGTGAGATGACTTTCCACTGGGAGTTTGGACTATGGATATTGGTTTTTATCAATCATGCTTGATAAAACCACACAACATGCTAATTGCTGAAACTATTTAATAAAATTTGGCATTGATTTGGGAGAGAAAACAGACATTCTCATATAGTCACATACTTACTTCAAGGTTTTTGGCAAATAATTTGCTAATGTATATCAAAAATCTTAATCATATACATGTCTTTTGGACCAAAAATATAGCTTCTAGGTATTTATCCCAAGTCAGTTTACAGCCTTGGCTTTACACATGTATGTTACACAAATTACATTCATATCACATTTCTGATCCCTTTTCAGGACCTGGGAATTAANTGGTGGGTGGGGAGAGATGTTTGGCCTGGGGCAGTTCAAATCTTGACATTTGTTGGCACAATGTACATGGACTAATACAGATTTCTCTCTTATTTGCTGAGGGCAAACTCGGCTAGACATAATCGATCTATTCTGTGAAGGAGCCTAGGCTCTCCATCCCTGATAATAGAACCATTATTCATGTGAGATGACTTTCCACTGGGAGTTTGGACTATGGATATTGGTTTTTATCAATCATGCTTGATAAAACCACACAACATGCTAATTGCTGAAACTATTTAATAAAATTTGGCATTGATTTGGGAGAGAAAACAGACATTCTCATATAGTCACATACTTACTTCAAGGTTTTTGGCAAATAATTTGCTAATGTATATCAAAAATCTTAATCATATACATGTCTTTTGGACCAAAAATATAGCTTCTAGGTATTTATCCCAAGTCAGTTTACAGCCTTGGCTTTACACATGTATGTTACACAAATTACATTCATATCACATTTCTGATCCCTTTTCAGGACCTGGGAATTAAGTAGTTCTAATTATGCCCATTTTACAGATTAAGAAGCCAAGAGTTATGCAAGTTCAGGTAACTAGCTTATAGTCACACAGCTAATTGGTAAAAACCTGTCTGCAATTTACTTCATTTGAATTATGCAGACAGCCTTTGAGACAACCGTTTTAGTACAAACTGACAAAGGCTGTCTAGGAAATCAGAGGAGACAGGAAAAAGAGCAGAGAACAAGGCTTCTGTAAGTGATTTGTTTTATTTGATCCTTAAATATGTTTGACATAAAAATAGCAGATTAAGATACTAGACTTCAGACTCAAAGTTAGTAAACATTCACATCACAGTGAAATCATGCATTGCTGCATTGCACATGAAATGAAGAAGTGTGTGAGATATATATGAACTCAAAATTCAAGAGCAATGTGATACATTATTTGCTTTTCATGACTGTTCATTTAAAACTAGGAAAGATTAGAGCTGGCTACTGACTCTTATTATTTGGTCTAAAACAATTTTTTTTTTTTTTTGCAAGAAAAAAGCCAAAGGATCAACCTACTATTTTAGCTTATCTACTTTATTTTTTTAAAAAACAAGCTTGGCTCAGCTGTTAAAGAACCCACCTGCCGATGCAGGAGATGAAAGAAATGAGGGTTCAATCCCTGAGAAAGGAAGATCCCCTGGAGGAGGAAATGGTAACCCAGTCCAGTATTCTTACCTGGAAAACACCACGGACTGAGGAGTCTGGTGGGACAGTTCATGGGGTTGCAGAGTCAGACACAACTGAACACGCACATACACAGAAAACCAATAGAGCTGTTGCAAGGAGAAATCAACTTTGACTCCATGTTGTAACTGTTTCTTTGGCTTACTTTCTGTTGCTTTTGTTATCATAATCATAATGGCCGGCCTCAGAGAATCCTGCCCCTCTGCCTGACTGTCAGAGTGCCTTTGTTCAGAACCCTGTAGAGGCAGGAAGGAAGAAATGAACACATAGCCCTGTCTGAGGCTTGCCATTCTGGGAGACATTTGCAAGATTAAATGGCCTTTTACTTTGCTTCCTCACAGCCCTTATCTCTGATTTACAAAAGAACCTGGCATCCAGACCCAAGTAAAATGGTTATTTTGAGATATTAGTCTGCCATCTTCTTGGTCAGAAGGCTTTCTGAATAAAGTCCTATTCCTTGCTCTGACTGCTTGTCTCAGATTCATTGTCCTGTTGTGTGGCAAGCAGAGCAAACTTGGACTTGGTAACACAGCCACTATGTACCCTGCTTGACTGCTGACCTGGGGCCAGCCCTCCAACCTGGATGGAGCTTCTATTTGGGGAAGAGAAGGTGTGGGATTCTCTGTGGAGCCTTTCCTGTGTCCTACTGGCAAGGTTGTTTTTAACTTTTGCTTGTGAACCTTATAATGAGGGATTTTCTCACTTTTCAGTAGGAGTCAGACTTTACACCCTAACACGCAGGATTTTAAAATGGGAGAATTGTAGAAAGATGCTTGTGGGATGCCTGCAGGGTAAAAGAAGCCTTTGCTTTTGGTGGTTATGGATAGCAGGCAAAGTCCATTATCATTACCTTCATCATCATCACCAAAATAATTCCAAACATTGGGTCAAGCATTATGCTAAGCACCCTCAGCGCACTGTCACATTTAATCTTCATCATACACTCTGGGTAGCTACTATTTCCCCTGCCTTACAGATCAGAAGACTACAGCTCAGGGTACAAGTTGTCTGCCTCACATGAGGTCATAATTATCTCATGACCTTCAGTGTCAGCCCTGATGGATAGGAGCTTTGAGGAAATCTTCAGTAAAGGAAAAACGGAAGGAAACAGTTAAAGCCTTACATGCATTTAATAATCTCCATTGCATCGGATGAGAATGAAAATCACTCCATTCACCCTGAGTCCTGCACACTTTGAAAGACTGGAACTAAATAAAATTAAATTGCTGTTTTTCTCTTGAGAAGCTACAAAAGAAATGTAAAAAAAAAAAAAAAAAAGAAGAAGAAGAAGAAAAAGAATCAGAAATTAGTCTGGAATCAGGAGCTGGTAAGTACTGTCTATACCACTAAAAATATAATTCATTGAATTGATGTAATTCATTGAAAGCACAGTTTCTGTGGCTCAATGGAGGCAATATTTTTTTCACAGAGAATTAACAAAACAAAAATTTTAAAACTAGAGGGAAAGTTAAAATGTAGTGAATACCTTCTAAGTGCCCAACCCTACTTTATGTGTATTTTCACATTAAGTTTTGCTGCTTTATAGATTAAAGTTTCCTCTTTCATAGATGAAAAAACTGGATCTTGGAGATGTTACGTTATCTGTCTGAGGTCATAAACTGCCCATCTCTCTGACTCTGAATGATACTTTCTATAATTAATGCTCCAGAATGTTCCAGAAACTATTTTAAGGACTTAGCATAGTTTGACTCATTTAATCCTCACAGCAACCCTGGGATGTAGGTTCTGTTGTTGTCCCTATTTTAAAATGGAGGCGTTCAGATGGGTTAAATCAATGCCCCAGGTCACCGTGTGTCCCAGGTCACCTGGCAGAACCAGGGTTTGAATCCAGGTGGTCTGGTTCCTACGATGTGATGTCTTCTCTCAAACAAGCAGCGTGCCATGGAAGGAGTAGTGGCAAGAATTACAAGAGTAATAATGATAAGAAGTAGTGCGTAACTAAAGGAAGAAAGTTTTACTAGGATTTCTCTTAGATTTCTCACAGGAATTGCGAGTATGAGCTGGGGGAGGGAGTAGGTCAGATTCTACCAGAGGCAGAAGAGTCAGAATTTCTTCATAGTTCAGTTCAGTTCAGCTGCTCAGTTGTGTCCAACTCTTTGCGACCCCATGGACTGCAACATGCCGGGCTTCCCTGTCCATCACCAACTCCTGGAGCTTGCCCAAACACATGTCCATTGAGTCAGTGATGCCATCCAACAATTTCATCCTCTATCATCACCTTCTCCTCCTGCCTTCAATCTTTCCCAGTATCAGGGTCTTTTCCAAAGAGTCAGTTCTTTGCATCAGGTGGCCAAAGTATTGGAGGTTCAGCTTCAGCATCAGTCCTTCCAATGGATATTCAGGACTGATTTCCTTTATGTTTGACTGGTTGGATCTCTGTGCAGTCCAAGGGACTCTCAAGAGTCTTCTCCAACACCACAGTTCAAAAGCATCAATTCTTTGGCATTCAGCTTTCTTTATAGTCCAACTCTCATATCCATACATGACCACTGGAAAAAACCATAGCCTTGAGTAGACGGATCTTTGTGGACAAAGCAATGTCTCTGCTTTTGAATATGCTGTCTGGGTTGGTCATAGCCTTTCTTCCAAGAAGCAAGCGTCCCTGAACTCAGTGGTCTCTTTTAATGGAGCAACAGTTACTCTACAGGAGGGATCTTGGCTACCAGTTATTCTTTCACTTGCAGTGATGTGCATTGCCCACCAAACATCATATGTAAAGTAATATTCCTAGTTTATCACTCTGCGACCCTCACAGTTCTCTAGAGGATGTATCAAAACAATTAACACATAAGTGTTAGGCCACCATAGGCAATTTGGAATACCACACTCAAGCGGCATCATGTAAGATGAATCTGAAAATGGACTGACTCTAGGATGTGTGCTTGTGTATCTAAGGACCCCAACCTTTCCATCTGACTGAGGAACTAGAGATTCATAGAGATGTGGTTATTTCCCTTAGGTTACACAGCTAGTTAGTGGCAGAGCTGGGTCAGGAAATCTTGACTTGGGGTTCTCATTATATAAAACTTGGTGTTTGAAAGAGAGGTGGATACAAAATTAAGTATTTTAATACTCAATTGTATGGATGTAGCTTCCTTGATTAGTAAAAATTCAAGAGAATTCCCTGATAGTCCAGTGGTGAAGACTCCACACATTCACTGCTGAGAGTTCAATCCCTGATCCAGGAACTAAGATCGCACATGCTGTAGGGAGCAACCCCCCAAAATAAACAAAAGATGAAAGCTCAGAATGTATATTATACGTATACATATAATGCAAAATTATCTAATTTTATTTGAAATAATATATGCCATTGGAAGGCACTATAGAAATATGGAAGAAATTTGCACACAGTATGCATATTTAAGTATGAAGAGGAAACAGCAAAAATGAGAAAAAATGAAAAGAAGAAAAGAAGAATTTAATGTGCTGAGTAATTTACATACTGACAGTAAATTTCTTTGAATGGAACATACAAATGTATGTAAATTGGACAGCTTATTTAAGAAAAAGATATGCAAATGCATGTCCACAGAAATCTGCTACCCTTCCTGTTGGAGTAGAATAACAAGATGCTTAATTTTTGTTCAAATTATTATTTTTTTTTCCTTTCCAGAATGTCCCCACAGGAAACTGTAGGGCCAAATTTTACCTGTCTAGATTTTAATCATTCATTCATCCTTGTGTTCATCTCACATATACTTAGGGCATTATGCAAAATAATGAAGTAGCAAAGGTGAATAAGACACAGAAGGTACTGATTTATTGCATTTATTGTAAATTGTGTGCCTCTCCCTCCATAATTGAAGCTCTTTTGAGGGCAGGGCTCTTTATCTGTTTTACACAATGAAATGTCTAAATCTGCGTCTAGAAACATATGAGGAGCTCTGAAAATATTTGTCAAGTGAGCATACCTGGCTTAAAGCAAGTGCTCAGTCATACTTAGCTTTCTCTTTCCTACCTTGACTTCAGATGAAAAGCTACGTCAGTTATAAGACAAACAAGTACTCATGGTATAATATGCAGCATGATGGCTGCAGTTAGCATTGCTGTATGTTATTTAAGAAAGCTGTTAAAAGAGTAGATCCCAAGAGTTCTCATCACAAGGAGAATATTTTGAAAGACTGTTGCTGTTGCTTAGTTGCTAAGTCGTGTCCATCTCTTTGTGAGCCCATGGACTGTTGCCTGACAGGCTCTTCTGTCCGTGGAATTTCTCAGGCAAGTGTATTATTGGAGTGGGTTGCCATTTCTCCTCCAGGAAATCTTTCCAACTCAGGGATAAAACTCACATCTCCTGCATTGGCAGGTGGATTCTTGACTGCTGAGCCACCAGGGAAGCCCTTTTTAAATTTTGTGATTCAAATATTTACTGAGCAGCAAGGGAAACACACGGTCAGAGGTGAGGCAATTGCACAAATAGAAAGCAAAGTATAAGGTTCACTGAATCGCAGCAGTCAAAGTGTTTTAGATCAGTTGATTGCTTCCAGCCTGGAAGGAGGCGTGGGTGGGAGGCCAATCAGGAAAGGGGACTGAGATTAAACTAGAAGACTTTAGTCTGGATTGTTGATGATACTCAGTTTGGACTATGTGTGTTTCTCCTTTTCCTCTCCCCATCTTTGGGCTTAATTTACCAGTAATGCCCAGGACTGTTCAATGTGTTTTTCTGTACTTGCTTGTATTTTTGCTTTAATGTCTTAAGGACAGAACTAGGTCCTTTCTGTGTTGTAGGTGTTTTTTTCCTGGTTTTTGAAGGATCCTTGACCTTTTGATCTTGGTGTTGACAGTTTTGAGTCTTTTCCATTCTGATTCGATTTTTGTGCATTTTTGGCTGGAGTATCTCTTACAGATTTTTCTATTGGAGCTTTAACTTCCTCATCAAAATTGTCATCATCTTCANTTAATGTCTTAAGGACAGAACTAGGTCCTTTCTGTGTTGTAGGTGTTTTTTTCCTGGTTTTTGAAGGATCTTTGACCTTTTGATCTTGGTGTTGACAGTTTTGAGTCTTTTTCATTCTGATTCGATTTTTGTGCATTTTTGGCTGGAGTATCTCTCACAGATTTTTCTATTGGAGCTTTAACTTCCTCACCAAAATTGTCATCATCTTTATCATCGTCATCTTCATCAGCAGCAGCAAGCTTTACTTTTTTCTGGGGAACCTTGCTACCACTTCCAGGGGCAGAACACTTTTCAGATATACTTAGGAGTTTCACATCCTCCTCCTCTTTGTCTTCTGACCCTGCATCTTCCACAGCTACTAAGTGCTGTCCACTGATATGCACAGGCTCTGAACCACACTTCAACCGTAAAACCACAGGTGGTATAATTTCAAAGCCCCCAAGAGAAACCATTGGCTGTAGAGACATTTTCAAAGTTGCCAGTGTTACTTTAGTTGGACTGCCTTCATAATCCATTGCCTTTGCTTCAACAATGTGTAATCCATCCTTTGCTCCAGCCCCTAAACTGACCATTCTTAAAGATAACTGGTGCTCATTTTCATCATTATCCATGTTGAAGGGATAATCTCTGTCAGCCTTTAGTTCATAACCAGAAAGATAGTTCTGGGACCTCGATGGGCTCATATCCATGTCCACTGACTCCTCCATGGGTTGGCAGCACGCATTTATGTGGGAGAGAAGCTGGATGGAATTAAATGACTACTGTTCAAAGGACCAACTGCGCAGGACAGAATCACACCAGGGAAAGCAGAAGCCTTTTTAAAAGACTAGAATTACTTTATTTGACAGAACCGTACAAACAGATGAGAATTTAGTTAATATTTTTCACATGTTATCATTGTAACTTTAAGCAGGTAAATCTTAACAGATATTAATATTGTTTACATCATAATTGATTTGCCTAATTCTAATTACAAGAAATAGTCATGCTTTATTTTTTTCTTTCATTGTATCTCTATGAGACGATGGATGTTAACTAAACTTATCTCGATAAACGTTTTACAATCTATGTGAATCAAACCATTGTACTGTGCACCTGAAACTTTGCCAGTAATGTTATGTTAATTATTTCTCAATAGAACTGGGGAAAAACTGAAGAGCCACAGAATGTCTGTTAGGGCTGAAAAAGGCAATGACCAACAAGCAGCTTTCTTCTCTATCCTCGCCATGATGGGACTCTGCTCAGCCTGGGAGGTAATTAACACTCCTAAGGTGACACTTTTCCACCTGGAGAGGTGGTTGTTGTCCTTGGCATGGGTTCATCTCTCTTTGGGACAAATGCCACGCTTCCTTCTCCTCCTTTCACCAGGTGCCACGTTCCATTGCTTCCCATGAACAGAGGTATTATGCATCTCACCAGGATAAGTGCTGGCCTTCTTTTTCTTTCCCTTTCTCAGCGTCAGACACTGTGTCATCCAGCCTGTTTCCTGGTTTTACTTTGTTGAAGGGATTTTTCTTTGCTGATGTGTGAGCAGAGTTTCTTCCCTCTTGGTCATCTCCGCTGTGGCTTCTCAGCCTTCTCTGGGCTGCTGCTTCTATGATTGACTCCTCCTGATACGAGCCCTTGGCAAGGACTGGGAGATGATGGATTATTAGTAACTGCACATTGTCCAAGCGGTGCACGTCATCTCACAGTTTATAAAGCACCTCCCTATTTGTGGGCTTCTTTATTCTCACAAAGCAATTTTTCCTGCTTGTGATGGTTGAGAATAAATGATATTTAGAATGAGAGGACCTCTGTTCATATCAGAGCTTGTCCGTTCATCAGCTGTATGATCTTGAATATCCCTTGTGGCCTCTCTGAGCCTTATTTGAATCTGTGCTAAAGACTGAGGGATCATACAATGTGTCATCACCAAACCTGGGTAGTTTTGAGCTTCCAAGTGAGTACTTTTAATAATCTTATGAGAATACGAGCATATATAGCTCTGTTCTGGGCCTGTCAGATATACGATCACTCCTGTTATATTACCAGTTCTATCACTTACGATACAGATGCTAAGACTAATACAATAACAACTACCATCGATGTTATAATATTAGTGATAAATACCTATTTCACCAGGTTATTGTGAAGATTAAGAATGCATGTTAAAAATACTTACATCCTGTTAGATGTTATGTAAATATTCTTTGTTTACTTAAAACTTGGGACAAGAGATCAGATAGATCATGCCTGAACACATGGCAACTAAGGAATAGAAATGCTAGTGGGCTTTTTTGGAGATACCCAGGTGGTCAAGGTAGAGCAGCATTTCTAACTTTCAGTTATAAATGGATGCCTCTGCTTTCTGTTTTGCAACATTCAGAAGCGTGTTCTATTATCCATCTAGAGGTTGGCCATTGTGGTTTGCTCGGTGATGATTTCCTTGAAGGCTGGGTCTACATCTTCCTCATCTGAGTCCTCTCAGTACCTTTAGAGCACCTGGCATTATGCACACGCTCAAAGGATGTCATGATGGATAAACATACAGCTGGAGAGCAAAGTTCCAAAGGACAGTATCATTTTTTAAAAGATTTTTTTAATGTGGACCATTTTTAAAGTCTTCATTGAATTTATTACAATATTGTTTTATGTTTTGCTTTTTTCTTTTTTGGTAGCGAGGCATGCAGGATCTTAACTCCCTGACCAGGGATCAAACCTGTATCGCCTGCACTGCTAGGCAGAGTCTCAGTCACTGGACCACCAAGGAAGTCCCCAAAGGATGGTATCATGACAGGTACTCTTTTTTCCCTGGAAGTCAGGCAGAAGGAAGGACTTGGGATGTGAGCTAGAATCAGGGTGAGAGACTCTATATGAATGAAAGTGATAAAAGCCCCGAATGGTGACCTTAATTTCTCTCTAGTCTGTTTATATTTATTTGCATTGTCAGTTTTTAGCACAGTGCTTGCTCTTAGCATTAGCAGGTTCCTAACAAATTGTTGTTGAATCGATATCCACAGCTGTAGTCTATTTGACATGAAGAGGAACGTGGCGTTTTTTCAGGAAAAAGTCAAGTGGTTATAAACTTTTGACCAAGAGAACCAGATACCTGCAAAGGACATGGGCGGACCGCCGTGGATACCAGCTATGGATGTGCTGCAGAGCTGCAGTCCGATGGATGGTCTCCAAACTGTGGTGCTGGAGAAGACTCTTGAGAGTCCCTTGGACTGCAAGGAGATCCAACCAGTCCATCCTAAAGGAGATCAACCCTGAATATTCATTGGAAGGACTGATGCTGAAGCTGAAGATCCAATACTCTGGTCACCTTATGTGAAGAGCTGACTCATTGGAAAAGATGCTGATGCTGGGAAAGATTGAAGGCAGGAGGAGAAGGGGGAAACAGAGGATGAGATGGTTGGATGGCATCATTGATTCAGCGGACTTGAGTTTAGCAAACTCTGGGAGACGGTGAAGGACAGCCTGGTGTGCTGAAGTTCATGGGGTCACAGTCGGACGCGACTTGGGGACTGAATAAGAACAATCCCAGCGCTGCTGCTCACCTATCGACTAGGTTGACCTGAGCCTTCTCACAGGTATAACACAGCTCTCCTCAGACCACACATCTCACAGCTGGGTATGCCAGGATGTTAATCCAAGTACATTCCACTAAACTTCGTTGTGTTAAGCTATTCACCTCTTCTAATTTAGGTTTCCATAAAATTTCAATGAAAGGAACATCTGGAAAATTTTGTATAACACACACATAAAACCATTCCCTGACCAAAGTGACTTACTTATGAAAAGTAAGACCAGACTACCATTTTCCAAATTAGTATCCCATATAACACTGATGCGACAAGATGTCCCAAGACAAAGGGTCCCATGGATAATAAGATGAGAATATGTAATATCTTATATTTTTTCCCAATTAAAGTTTCCCAGTATACCTTAGAGACTATAAGTTCTTACACAAAGAAACCCATTGAACTTCATGAAACATAGCATTCTCTGAATTTATTCCCAAGCCTCCCTTTCCCACATAATAATGTCCTGCAGTTCCTGTGTTTAGTATAACATACATTGGGAGATGTTGGGCTGAGACAGTTTCCAAAATTCTTACCAATTCTGAAATTCTGTACATCTATTTAAAGAGAGAAGCCAGTAGCTTTTTTAGAAAACCCTGCCTGAGTAAATGCTGCTAGTTCCTAATCCATATTTGGGGGATTTTTATTATTATTTTTAACAGCTGAGTTAGGGTGCTGGCATGGATTATTTCCCTGGTGGTTCAGATGGCAAAGAATCTGCCTGCAATGCAGGAGACCCCGGTTCGGTCCTGGGTTGGGAAGATCCCCTGGAGAAGGGAATAGCCACTTATTCTAGTATTCTTGTCTGGAGAATTCCATGGACAGAGAAGCCTGGTGGGCTACAGTCCATGGGGTCGCAAAGAGTCAGATGCGACTAAGTAACTAACACTTTCACTTTGATGGTTTATTTAGAAAATGTGAACCATTCTCATCAGAAGCAGTGGTCTCTAAGAAGCTGCCTGAGTGATGGATCATTCATGAACCACGTGTCTGTTCATCTTTAGAGAACTGTTTATAAAGAGGAATTTGATCTCGGATGAGGCCCTGAGATGCATGAGGTTCCCAGCTCCAGATGACTCAGCAGAGGATGAGCTTGGAGACTATTTATTACATTTCAGTGGCTGGTTTGGGGATGGCAGGGGGTAAGGGGGGGGGAAGGATGCAAGCCTCTGAGATCATCAGACAGTAAGAGTTGGCACCTTTTAGGAAAGAGACTTTAAATAACTCAGAGCAGGCAGTCCATGTTCAGGGGTTTGTGTCTTCTCCATTTTTCACTTTGTTAAGTCATTCTAATCAGCCTTATTATTATTTTTAAAAAGTTCTCCCTCCAGCTTTTCCAGCCCATCATCATGGTGGTGTTAGTGGGGACACAGGCCAAGCTGTAATAAGGGAAAGGACAGCTCTAGACCTTCCACTAGGCAGTACTGTCCCTACACTTGCAGTTCATTAACAGCATCCAGAGACACAGACCCCAGACAGGCTTGCACAACAGTCTCTTTGCCAGAAGTGGACCCTTTGGTAGAGATGATTCTTTGAGATTGGATTCAAAACTGTTTTGTGGAAAGAAGATGATAGAGAGCCTTGACCACAGAGAAAGCACGGGACACAGAAGGCCTGATGCCAACATGGGCCCTGTCCCCTACCAACTTGGGCTTTGAACAGAAGTCTAAGTCTTTGAAGATTCAGATATCATCTTGCTTTCATGCAATTTGTATTCTCCTGGAGTGGTTGGTGGGTAGCAGAAAATGCACAAGCGAAAAGTCAGATAAATAAGAGAATTTCAAATGGGTATAAATAGCTGTGAAAGAACAAAATGCAAAGAAGTAAGAGAGTGAGGTGAGATTGGGATGGCTAGTGAGGGGTCTGAGAAGGCCTCTCTGAAGAGATGGCATTTGAACTAAGAGCTGAATGACAAGGAGGAGCTCCCATGGAAAGCTCCAGAGGCATCCTTTTGGTGTTAATGAATGGCTCTATTTTTAAAGCACTTCGTTTATTGAGTTCAAAATAACATGGACAAAATTACCTTTGGAGAATCCCCTGGAGAAGGGAATGGCTACCCACTCCAGTATTTTTGCCTGGAAAATTTCTTGAATAGAGGAGCCTAGTGGGCTACAGTCCATGGGATTGCAAAGTGTCAGACATGACTAAGAGACTAACATTCACTCACTCTTTTACTGAGTTCAGAATAACATGAACAAAATTACCTTTAGCTGTGTTTTCTCTCTGATTTATCTGCAATTGATTGAGTCCTAAGCTCCCCTTAGTCACAGGTTGCATTCTTCCACCATCTTCTTTGTTATCCATCTGTGATAACCATGCACTTTTATTCCTCTGCCTTTCCCCATCTCCCTCTCTCTTTATTTACTTGTAGAGAAAGATGGAGAAAAAAGGAATAGGTTTTTCTAACCAGTGGAACATTGGTTGTTGTTTGTTTCTTCCAAGAACATTTTAGCAACAGGAACAATCAACAGCTAGAAGACGTTCATGCAAAAATATTGGATGGGTCCCAAATATGTGTAGTTATCTGAATATTTCTATTAAAATAATTTAAAAAACTCCACTTTCTTGCAAGGTTCTATCACATGTGTTCTCTCTACATATGTTCTTACAGCTCTGATTACGGAGCAACAATACCTTAGTTTTGCCTAAATGTAATGGGCTTCAGTGACACCTGAGAGGGATTGGTTTGGCAATTGTATATACATGTCATAACTCAGAAGAAAGATTTTGGTCAGATGCGGCTCTGTCAGTATTTAGCGTGTTTACAGTTGCAATCACCCAGTGTATTTATGGTTGCAATCATCAAGCATATTTATAGTTCACATATGTGGGAAACATATATAGTACTGAGCTTTAAGAGATTAGCAGAGTCATGAAGGAGACTGAGATGGGGTAGCCAGAAATCTTAGAGAACTCACTGGGAGGGTGAGGTGCTATAGAAACCAGTGGCAAAGTTACTTCAAGAAGGAAGCATATGTCCCTGCAGATTAAGATAAGGAGTGAAAATGCCCATTGGATTCATTTTTTAAGAGGTCACTGGTGACCTTGTTTGGGCAGTATAAGCAGAAGGTGGGCTAGATGCTAGATTTCTGTGGATTGAGGAATTTCAGTGAAGTAAGAAGATGATGACAGTAAATAAGTAAGTTGGTTGCATAGGTTGGTAGTTTGAGGATGATATGGAGTAAAATGAAATTATTTGTGAATAAAAAGAAAATGCTCATAGCATCCTACACTGGCCTCTGTCATTAAACTTATCACACACTGACTGTGTCTCTGTCCAGAGCATTTGACTTTGAATTTTGACCATGACATTTTTGTCCATCTTAGAATCCCCAGTTCCCAAGAATAGACAAGATTTTGTTGTTAAAGATTGCTTAATAATAGAGTGAATAAAAAGGACGTATTTAGGAATATCCTTATGCAAAGATATTCCATTTGTTGTTGGCACTGGATTTAAAAGAATTAGCTACCAAAAATCAAACGAGCTTGCCCAAAGATTTTCTTTGCTGGAATCTGACATCTTAAAAAAAGTATATTTTATTTGGCTGTGCCAGGTCTAGTTGCAGCATGCAAGATCTAGTTCTCTGACCAGGAATCAAACCAGGATTCCCTGAGTTGGGAGCTTGCAGTCTTAGCCACTGGACCACCAGGGAAGTCCCTGGAATCTGATGTCTTTATAGCAGGAGCCACATGTTTTTACTTCTTTTCGTTCAGCACCAAGCACAATGCCCCACACGTAATGTGTGTGTGTTTAGTCACGTGCAACTCTTTGGGACCCCATGAACAGTAGTCCTTCAGGTTCCTCTGTCCTCTGACCTCCCAGGCAAGAATTCTGGGGTGCAGAGCCATTTCCTTCTCAGGGGATCTTCCTTCATTGGCGGGCGGATTCTTTACCACCAGGCCACCTGGGATACCCCTTGGCCTGTCTCTACCACACACACACGTAATCCTCCCTAGAGGCTTCTCACTTTAAACAGCAGTGAAGTGACTGAATGTATGAGGGTGGAGAACATATACTTAGTCTGATTTAGATTTGGAGAAGAGAAGTTTCCCAGGTTTGCAATCACCTTCTTCAAATATCAGGGACCTGTCAGGTACCATAAAGATTAGTTTCTTTTCTATTATCCCAAGAAAAAAGAATCAAAAAAAGGGAGGAAGTCAGCAAAATATGTCAGCAGCTGAACTTAGTGATGATTGCTCATATCTGGTTATTCTGTTGATGGACCACTAACATTGCATTGCATAATTCATGAATGAGTGTATGTTTATTCCATGATACTTATTTTTCTTGACTTCATTTCAGCAAAAATAATTTCTTATACTTTTAAAATAGAAAATGTTCATGTTGTTTGTGTTCTATGGACTAAAATACTCAGCAAGATTAAAATATAAAATAGAGTTCTATTCAAAGTATGAAAAATTAGAATATATTTCCATAAAATGTAAGCTAAATGCAAGCAAAAGTGTCAACTTCATTTCTGTAAAATATAAACATTTGAAAAATTAACATCATTTTGCATATGTCTCCAAAATGTTGTCTTATAAACTTTCAGTATTGCTTATTAAAATTAAAATATACAATATTATTAAAATTGCTTAATATCAACATTTTAGTCAAAATCATTCAAATATAGATATTTAATTTTTAAATGTAATTAAACCTTTTTAAATATGTGTATGAAAATAGTCTTCACATTTCTTGAACCCATTGCCCACCAGGTTGCCAATATAAAGCACTGGAGTAACATCCCATACATATCACACTGAAGCTCAAGAATATGCAATTTTAAAAGTGAAGTGCATTGTTTAACATTGCAAAATGTTTCTTAGTTGACTTATGCGTGTATTCTGAATCCTAAGTTAATTCTGAGTACCTCTGAAATCACTAATTGGAATATAAAGAGAGGCAAGATCAATAGATAATTGGCATCCTTGGGAAACTGATGCTTTATTATACCAAAAGCTAATGCATCCTTGAGAGGAAAGAGTCGATAGAGTAGTTGCTTGATCTTTTCTCTTCCTTAAGCATTTTCCCCACACAGGTGACTCTTGTGCATTTGTGTCCATCTCCATTCACAAAGCTTCACACATTTGGACTCAGCCATCTTTCAAGTCACTCAGTCATGTCCTACTCTTTGAGACCCCATGGGCTGTAGGCTGCCAGGTCCCTCTCTCCATGGGGATTCTCCAGGCAAGAATACTGGAGTGGGTTGCCATGCCCTCCTTCAGGGGATCTTCCCAACCCAGGGATTGAACCCAGATCTCCCGCCTTGNAGTTTGAGGATGATATGGAGTAAAATGAAATTATTTGTGAATAAAAAGAAAATGCTCATAGCATCCTACACTGGCCTCTGTCATTAAACTTATCACACACTGACTGTGTCTCTGTCCAGAGCATTTGACTTTGAATTTTGACCATGACATTTTTGTCCATCTTAGAATCCCCAGTTCCCAAGAATAGACAAGATTTTGTTGTTAAAGATTGCTTAATAATAGAGTGAATAAAAAGGACGTATTTAGGAATATCCTTATGCAAAGATATTCCATTTGTTGTTGGCACTGGATTTAAAAGAATTAGCTACCAAAAATCAAACGAGCTTGCCCAAAGATTTTCTTTGCTGGAATCTGACATCTTAAAAAAAGTATATTTTATTTGGCTGTGCCAGGTCTAGTTGCAGCATGCAAGATCTAGTTCTCTGACCAGGAATCAAACCAGGATTCCCTGAGTTGGGAGCTTGCAGTCTTAGCCACTGGACCACCAGGGAAGTCCCTGGAATCTGATGTCTTTATAGCAGGAGCCACATGTTTTTACTTCTTTTCGTTCAGCACCAAGCACAATGCCCCACACGTAATGTGTGTGTGTTTAGTCACGTGCAACTCTTTGGGACCCCATGAACAGTAGTCCTTCAGGTTCCTCTGTCCTCTGACCTCCCAGGCAAGAATTCTGGGGTGCAGAGCCATTTCCTTCTCAGGGGATCTTCCTTCATTGGCGGGCGGATTCTTTACCACCAGGCCACCTGGGATACCCCTTGGCCTGTCTCTACCACACACACACGTAATCCTCCCTAGAGGCTTCTCACTTTAAACAGCAGTGAAGTGACTGAATGTATGAGGGTGGAGAACATATACTTAGTCTGATTTAGATTTGGAGAAGAGAAGTTTCCCAGGTTTGCAATCACCTTCTTCAAATATCAGGGACCTGTCAGGTACCATAAAGATTAGTTTCTTTTCTATTATCCCAAGAAAAAAGAATCAAAAAAAGGGAGGAAGTCAGCAAAATATGTCAGCAGCTGAACTTAGTGATGATTGCTCATATCTGGTTATTCTGTTGATGGACCACTAACATTGCATTGCATAATTCATGAATGAGTGTATGTTTATTCCATGATACTTATTTTTCTTGACTTCATTTCAGCAAAAATAATTTCTTATACTTTTAAAATAGAAAATGTTCATGTTGTTTGTGTTCTATGGACTAAAATACTCAGCAAGATTAAAATATAAAATAGAGTTCTATTCAAAGTATGAAAAATTAGAATATATTTCCATAAAATGTAAGCTAAATGCAAGCAAAAGTGTCAACTTCATTTCTGTAAAATATAAACATTTGAAAAATTAACATCATTTTGCATATGTCTCCAAAATGTTGTCTTATAAACTTTCAGTATTGCTTATTAAAATTAAAATATACAATATTATTAAAATTGCTTAATATCAACATTTTAGTCAAAATCATTCAAATATAGATATTTAATTTTTAAATGTAATTAAACCTTTTTAAATATGTGTATGAAAATAGTCTTCACATTTCTTGAACCCATTGCCCACCAGGTTGCCAATATAAAGCACTGGAGTAACATCCCATACATATCACACTGAAGCTCAAGAATATGCAATTTTAAAAGTGAAGTGCATTGTTTAACATTGCAAAATGTTTCTTAGTTGACTTATGCGTGTATTCTGAATCCTAAGTTAATTCTGAGTACCTCTGAAATCACTAATTGGAATATAAAGAGAGGCAAGATCAATAGATAATTGGCATCCTTGGGAAACTGATGCTTTATTATACCAAAAGCTAATGCATCCTTGAGAGGAAAGAGTCGATAGAGTAGTTGCTTGATCTTTTCTCTTCCTTAAGCATTTTCCCCACACAGGTGACTCTTGTGCATTTGTGTCCATCTCCATTCACAAAGCTTCACACATTTGGACTCAGCCATCTTTCAAGTCACTCAGTCATGTCCTACTCTTTGAGACCCCATGGGCTGTAGGCTGCCAGGTCCCTCTCTCCATGGGGATTCTCCAGGCAAGAATACTGGAGTGGGTTGCCATGCCCTCCTTCAGGGGATCTTCCCAACCCAGGGATTGAACCCAGATCTCCCGCCTTGCAGGTAGATTCTTTATCATCTGAGCCACCAAGGAAGCCCCATCTTTCAAGAATTTATGGTAAAAGAAACATTTCCTGTATGCCCAAAGAGTTAGACACATGAACTAGTGTTTAGGTTTATGAGTTGTTCTGTGCCATTGCTGAAAGAAGAGAGTGAAAAGTTTGCTTAAAACTCAATGTTAAAAATAATAATAATAATAAGGTCATGAATCTAGTTTCATCACTTCATGGCAAACAGAAGGGAGAAAGGTGGAAGCAGTGACGGATTTTATTTTCTTGGGCTACAATATCACTGTGGGTGATAACTGCCGCCATGAAATTACAAGACCCTTGCTCCTTGGAAGAGAAGCTATGACAAACTTAGCATATTAAAAAGCAGAGACATCACTTTGCTGAAAAAGTCCATATAGTTAAAGCTATTGTTTTTCCAGTAGTCATATGCAGATGTAAGAACTGGGCCATAAAGAAGGCTGAGTGTCCAAGAACTGATGCTTTTGAATTGTGGTGTTAGAGAAGAGACTCTTGAGAGTACCTTGGACTGCAAAGAGATCAAACCAGTCAATCTTAAAGGAAATCAATCCTGAATATTCATTGGAAGGACTGTTGCTGAAGCTGAAGCTCCAGTATTTTGGCCACCTGATGCAAAGAGCCAACTCATTGGAAAAGACCCTGATGCTGGGAAAGATGAAGGGCAAGAGGAGAAGGGGGAGACAGAGGATGAGATGATTAGATAGCATCTCCAACTCAATGGACATGAATTTGAGCAAACTCTGAGAGAGAGTGAAGGACAAAGAAGCCTGACGTTGCAGTCAGTGGGGTCGCAGAGTCAGACAGGACTTAGCAACGGAGCAACAACAAACTGCTGAGTATCAGATCCCAAGAAACAGTGGTATACATATGTACTTTCATAAATTTGCTTTTGATGTACTTTTGTGATATGTAGGATCCTCAGAAGAAAGGGGTTCAGGGAAAGGATGCCTTTGTTCTAGCGTCTGAGGGAGGTACCAGTAGATCTGGCAGGTCAGCGTTCAACTTTCTACACAACTTCCTTCCATACTTTTATTTTTGTAAAACTGGTGGTCTAAAAATTACATTTCTCAAACCCCCTTATAACTAGGGTTCTGGTTAAACTGAGTTTCTGTTAGAGCAGTGGCACTCACATTGAGACTTGGAAGGCGAGATTTAACCAGAAGCTTTCTTTCTGTGGCTATATAGTAGCTGCAGCTTGCAAACCCAGTCATGGAGATTTGGGGTTTCAGGCAGCAGCATTCCAGGTGTGGGCTGGACTGGTGTTTGCCAATGCAGAACTGGCCTGCAGGGAGAGACCAGGTGAGGTGTCTGCCTCAGTCCCTGGAGCACAGACAAGGTGGTATCTTCCTGGGGCCAACAGGTGTTGAGGCAGCCCCTCACCCCTCCTTCTTACCTGCAGCAGAAGTAGCAGCTCTCTGTTGGCTGATGCTGTCTTATGTCCTAAAAGGCCAGCAGGGAGCAGAGGCTTAAGCAGGGAGACAAAGTCCAGGTGCCACCAAAGAGGAGAGAAAAACAAGCCGCCTTCACTGGGTGCTCACTTTCTGTCTTGTCCACTCCACACTTGCATTTCAGACCTTATCTCATTTAACGACACCAACTTGGTTTTTTATTTTATTTTTTGCCTCACCCAGCGATTTATGGGATCCTAGTTCCCTAATCAGGGATCGAACCTGCCCCCTCAGCAGTGACAGGACAGAGTCCTAACCACTGGACAGCCAGGGAACTTCTACCAATTCAGTTTTCAAATGGGCAGATGAAGTAAAACACCTCGCCTTGATTGAGATCCCTCTGCAAGCAAGCTTTGTTCAATTGCTTTATCTTTCACCTGAGTCCTCAGCACATGGGTTTGGACTACTGATCTTCACTTTACAAACAAGGAAATTAAAGCTAAATTAGATTAAGAGTTTGTGTTCAAGAAGAGGTGATATGGGGCGCTTTTTTCTTACGACCAACTTCAAAACCCGGACTCTTTCTCTATCACATGAAAGGTAGAAATGTAGTTTAAGAATGTGGACGAGTTAACTCACAGCAGACTATTGGGACAACGCATATATGTTTTCTGCACATCTACAGCATCCTCTTTACCTTTAAAAAGTAGTACTAACTCATCCTATGTAAAAATTGTGTAGTGATTTTTTTCTTATTGTGAAGTGATACTTACTGTGAAATTTACCTGAAGTAATTTGGATAGCACGAAAACAGGAAAGAGGACATAAAAATTCCGAGTCCCACTGCTCTTGAATTAACCCCTGGGTTCATTTTCATGTACACACATCCTTCTCGGTTTCTATTCTTTCTGTGTAAATGAATGCACATAATATGGTTATATAGCTCATTTTCTAATAATCTGCTCATTTCACAATTGCTCACAGTGACTGTCAGTTGAATATCCACCTGGTATTCCATCTCATTGATTCTACAATTTATTTCTCTGGTCATTCATTTCTGAACATTTCTTTTCCCTTTTTTTTTTTTCTTGGCCTGGCACATACAATGCTGTATTGATCACATGTGTTCATATTTCTTTACATGCTTAATGATTTCTTTAGACAAGGGATTTTGACATCAAGATATATTTGGGGGCTATATATCCAAAAAGATGTAGCTTCTCATCAGTATTCTGCCGAAGTAGCTGCCTAGAGCCCTTCATTGCTGTGATTATTAGCTTTAAAAATCAGCCAAAAATACCACCATCTTTTTCTCACGAAAAAGATTGGTTGAATGTTCTAAAATGTTGCAGAGCTATTTGAAGAGGTATATGTAGTTAATTGGAACACTTAAGAAACTGACGTCACAGGGATTATTACAGAAAGATAATAAATAGAGCCAAGATCAAATTAAAGGAACATAAGTGGACTAGAAGGGAGGCAACGTTTAGCTTTGTGTAAACTTTTAGGGTTGCTCTATAATCTGCTAAACTATTATCAGTTCTTTTCTGTGATACATTACCACGTATGTGGCACTTGGGGCATCATATGGAAAGGAAGGAATGCTTTACCGGTTCTTCTTGGGTTTATCTTTGTTTAAACTAGTTTTGAAGCATTATACAATAATTGTGAGAAGCTTACGTATTTCAAAAAACCAAACTGAAATAAAGGTAGAACTTAAAAATGTTAAAAAAAATAAAAATAAGCCAAAAATACCACCTTAAAGAAAAGTTATCCCTAATTAAATTAAAGCCATGTTAATATTGAGTCGCGTGAGGCTTAGGGGGAATATATTGATTTTTCCCATCATTCCACTCTGTTTCCATGGAAGTTCATGAAGCATGACACTTTTATTCTCATTGTAGAGTCAAAACTTCCTGCCAAGACTTGTCCCCTTCTCACACCTGTGAGGTTTAATCTTACCATCAGGATGTGACAGCATGCTGTCTGGCCAAAACCTTTTTTTGCCTCATTATGGGCTTCTTACCCAGCCCCATTCAGGCAGTGCAATCAATGTTTGTTCAGTTTAAAAGAAAAGGTAAAATAATCCCTAAATATATGAACTATACCAGCAACTACACTCAGAGCTGGCTTTAGCGTACCTATTTTTAAAAGTCAGTTTTTGTACCTAGGACTTTGATGTTATTTTCCAAATTCCTTTTGCTGAGATCAAAATCAATGTTGAGCAAGGTACTTGACTGAGCTCCAGCATGCTTCCAGGAGGTCTTTGTCTGGTAATATATATATATAGAGAGAAGGGGGGCAAGAAAAGTGTACTTAAGGTCTGAGGGTGGGAAGGGAACCTGAATGTCACCTTTCCATCCTCTCTTCAATCTTACATCTGAGAATAAAAGTTTATGCCTTCTATTCCCTTTTGAAAACAGTTCAGCCATAATAGATGTACTTTGCCAAGCAGTTCCAAGCATCCTATCTACAGTAACTTATGTGTTCTCATATAATCGTCTGGAAGAGTTGGCCTGTTTTATTCCCATTTTACAGCTGAGGTAAAGGAGACACGAGATGAATTATCTTGCCTGGCTTCCCAGTTGACTCCTGCCTGCAGTGCAGGTGTGTGGGTTTGATCCCTGGGTTGGAATGATCCCCTGGAGGCAGAAATGGCAACTCACCCCAATATTCCTGCCTGGAAAATTTCATGGACAGAGGAGCATGGAGAGCTACAGTCTATGGAGTCATCAAAGAGTCGGACACAACTGAGTGACTAACACACATATGTACACACATACACACATCCATTCAGCTGCTCAGTGCGCAAAATGATGCAATGCAAGGGAGTTTGACTCTAGGGCCCACAAACCCCGTCACTCTGCTCTTTGCCTGATGGTGGAAAGTGAGCTGCCAGCCAGGCAGACTCAAGTTCAATCCAAGCTCATGACCCCCCTCCTTGATCTGCCCTCTAAGCTGCACTATGTTCTAGAACATACTGACTGGTAGAGGGGGTACAGAGAAAAGAGGGCGGGCTTTCACTTCATTCCAGCCATGACTTCTCCACTTCCTCACTGCACTATTTTGGTCAAATTTCTCAACCTTTCTGAAGCCTTGTTTTTTCATCTGTATCATGGAGAATCACAATAATCACAGCATTACTTGGTTGTGAATTTGCAACAAAGGCTTAGAAAAGTGTCTAAGGGAATAGATGGCTGGCAAGTTTTATCCACCCCCCCTTTTTTTGTCATAAGGGATTGGATCACAGATTTCTCAGGGCTCAACTTGGCTTCATTCTCCTCTTTGACAAATATTCTTAGCTCCACTATATATATATGTTTTAATATTTGTTTATTTGTCTGCACCTAGTCTTGGTTGCAGCATGTGGGGTCTTCCACCTTAGTTTCAGGCTATGGATCTAGTTCCCGGGATGGACCCTGGGCCCCCTGCTGTTGGGAGTAAGTACAGAGTCTTAGCCAATAAACCACCAGGGAAGTCACAACTCCATTATCTTTTAATAGAAATAATTATGTGACTAACATTGACATCAGCTTTACAGAAATCATCCTGGTCCATTCTCACATACAATTCTCACTTCTATTCTGCAAGAGTGGCCGTGATATTATTGTCATCTCTGATTATGGAGAAGGAAATGGAGGAGGCTCAGGAAGGTCAGAGGACTTGTCCAAAGTTATAGCAGCTCCACATATTTGAATCCATGTCTTGAAAACAGGTCATCTGACACCAGCAGAAGAACTCTTTCCATCCCAGCTTCCCTCTTTCTCTGTCTTGCATGATGTATTTTCCAGACTTTCCCTTATTCCTCTGGCTTCTTTCTTCAGGGCCACAGTTGTTGCCAGTCAATAACTGCTTGGAATTGGCTAGAAGTGGGTGCAGCATTTCAGATGAGACTTGCCCAGAACTGCACATTTTGTTTGTTCATCCCACGATGCCTGGAAGAACGGGTTTTGGTCTGAGCTCTGTCTCAGACGTGTTATGTGAGAATGGTCAGATTGCTTTCTCTCTCTAGTCCTGGGTTTCCTCATTTGAAAAAGAGAGAATTGCTAGCAATTCCTTCTACACTGTTGGTTTTCAACACATTTTGTTTGAAAGAATGAATGAATAAAATAGTTTGTTTAACTCCTTATACTTCTAAACTTTAAAAGCAGGCATTCAATAACTAAATACACTACTATGTAATTTAATTTTTAAAATTTTTATTTGGAAGATAATTGCTTTACAAAGTTGTATTGGTTTCTGCTGTACAACAACGTGAATCAGCTATATGTATACATATTTCCCCTCCCTCTTGAGCCTCCCTCTCACTTTTCATCCCACCCCTCTGTAATTTCTTAATTTCTTTAAAGACACTCTCAATTGATCCAGGATTCTGTTTGGGGGAGTGAATTTCCTTCCTCCTTGGCTTCATGTTTTCCTACAGAAAGTGCTCCATTATAGTGTAGCATCTGGCTTGCTGCACTGGGCTCTTTTTCTTCTCCCTTAGGGAAAAAAGAAGTTTCATTGATTAGTGAATTGCTCAATCCATTTTGGCTCTTCTTTGGGGGCATATTCTTACCTTTAAAGAGGAAGTTTCTGGTCTATTGTTTTTATTTTGTACCAATTTGAGGGGGGCAAGCTTCATGTGCCAAAGAGGGTGGGGCAGTGATTTGGGAGGAAGTTCAGTTCAGAGTGTTAACACGCTCATTGGCTATGCTTGGAAGCCATAATGGTTGATATAACTTTTATCAGTAGTGAAACTGACATTTTGATCTCCATCTCTCCAATCCAGGGTCCATATGTCATTTGCTCCATAATTAGAAAAAGGTGAGGCATAATTTACTGACACAAAAATGCTTTCATTTGATGAGAGCAGATCATGATAAATCACAGAGTAGAAATATTGGGGGTCAAAATGTAAGTCATTGTGATAGAAGATTTGTTGGCTTGGAACACAGCTTTGGGCCCAAAGTTATGGCTTATGGTGCCCATGTGGGATTTTGACTAATTTGCATTGGCTTGTACCCCATGAGGGTGGTTTTTGGTTTTATTCTGGTGCCAGTGACCTTTCTGGAGGCTTTTCCATCAATAAATGGTTGTTATTATACAAACAAAAGTGGATTTTAATAAGCATGGACTTCAGAATATGCTGGTCATTTAGATCTTCATTTTGGTCTCCTGTAACTTGACCTTGAACCACACAGGTATGGCTTGGACTAGTATTTCAGGAGAAGCCGAGGCAGATGTTAGAAGTTTTGGTATTGATAAGTGGCACAGTATTTCTACTTTTCCTGAGGTCATTGGTCAAGAGTAGGTCTACAGGTGACCACTTTAAGCTGCAAAGGCAGTTACACTCTTCATGGACTGCACAATCTTACTGCAGAAAATTCTTACTTTAGAATGTTATTGTCAAGCCTATGTAGGCAGCGCTAAACCTACTGCCCCCAACTCTCCTGGCAACATGAGGAGACAGAGGATGAACCCAGAGGTTCCAACAGCCTATAAATGTGGGCTTGTCTACTGGTTCTTGAGAGTTTATTCTCTATTCTGTGATCTCAAGTTGGCACAGGGTTTGTTTATTTTGAGGTTCTGCCCATGGCTTTAGTTTCCCAAGACTGAAACTGTGCCTTCACCCACAGAATGGTGGTGTATTTTATTAGTCAATAGGTAAAATAAAAGGAGATCCTTATTGTAAAGAAGAGTAAGCTAATTTCTTGGCAGGAATTATTAAAAATTTGGAAGTTAAAAATCTAGAAAAATGGTACAAATTCCTATTAGCAGGGCAAGAATAAAGATGCAGATATAGAGAATGGGCATGTGAACACAGGAAGGGGAGTGGATGAATTGGGAGACTGAGATTAACATTTATACACCACACTGTGTGTAAAACAAAGAGATAGTGGGAAGCTGCTATATAACATAGGGAACTCAGCTCAGAGCTCTATGATGACCTAGAGGATATGATGTGGTTGGGAGTGAGGCTCAAGAGGAAAGGAATATATGTATGCATCTAGCAATTCACTTCATAAAACAGCAGAAACTAATACAACATTATAAAGCAATTATCATTCAACTTAAAAAAAAAAGAAGGCAACTAAAAAGCCTGCCTGTGCCTAGAATACTTCACTTCTAGGAGCCATTTTATTTAGAAACTCAAGGAGGAAATAGAAATCTTGACTAGTATACTTTAGTCACTCCAAGTGAGAGTAATGGAAGCTTTGGAATCAAGCACAGGATGACAGTGTTAAAGCAGAAATATACCTCCTTAGATAAATGTTGACATCTTGGCAGAAAAATCAGGCAGATATGAAAGGGAAATGAGATATCAAGGACTATGATAAGCAGATAAAAAATAAAAGTAGCTGCGCCTAGATGTAATTGCTGTATAAAAGGGCATTTGAAAAGAAGGCATTTTAGTTGTTATTAGATCAGACAATTTGACAGTTATACAAAGAAATGTAACAGAAGGAAAGAGGCGAGATTTCAGAAAGCAGACTGGAAGGAATGTCTCAGGATGCTGACAATCACTGAGAGGGGACCATGAAGAAACCTGGGAGAGACACACAAATGACTCCGGACATTTGGACAGACCAGAGACATCAGTAGAAAGCACTCAAAGAACTTCAGGATTTTGGAGACTTGACTGCTCTAGGTGGGCTTTCAGCTCTTGTCTCTGCCATTAGAAAAAGGCTGGGTCTATTTTTGGATTTAGGATTTTAAGGCCACCATTTATTAGAATTATCTGAACGTTTAAGTGATTAGATTAATCACACGACCATACAAGTAATCTTCCTTTTGATGAACTCAGTGTCAATTGGTGAGTAACATTAATTATATTTTCAGAATCCCTTTGCCACGTACTGCAGTGTAATCACCGGTGTGATATCACAGTCGAAGTCCCAGGGATCGGGGTGGGATATCTTGGGGCCTATTTTTACGTTCTTCTTACCACAACACATATTAGAGAGGATCTAGGCAGAATAATGATAGATTAAATCCAGATGTAGTCTGATGGAAGAGTCTCTCCCGGGTAGCACGACTCACCTCAGAAAATGGTAATGCCCAAGATTTGTTGGAATGTTAGAGGCTTCTGGCAGACTTCAAAATTATTAATTTTATAGCCCCAATTGGGGGAAACCATATGAGATAACATTTAAAGGATAGTGTCGGATAAATAAACATCTTGGCCAGAAAGCAGAGGGGAAAAACCCAAAGGAAAGAAGCAAGGAATTTAATTCTGGCAAAGCTGCAGAGGTCCTGCATTTGCTTGAGAAGGAAGGGGGCCAAGCTACAATAGAGATTAAGTAGTTAGAAATTCAGTTGAACAGTCCTGTAAGCCTTAACAGCACAACAGAGAGGAAGGGAAAACTGGAGGCGTAGTTTGCGTGTGTGCATGCTAAGTCGCTTCAGCTGTGTCTGACTCTTGGTGACCCTATGAACTGCGTAGCCCTCCAGGCTCCTCTGTCCATGGGATTCTCCAGGCAAGAATACCGGAGTGGGTTGCCATGTCCTCCTCCAGGGGATCTTCCCGACCCAGGGATCAAGCCTGTGTCCCCTGCACTGGCCTGAAAGGGTAGGACAAGATAGTCACTAAGGTTTCTTCTAGCTCTGATGTGAGGGTGTTGATGGGGAATACCGGGAGGAGGAAGTTCATGTTTGCGGCCCGAGTTGTATCTCCATTCATTGTCTTTGAATGCCCTGGTCGTTATCCGTGTATTATTGGCAGATTTGGGGAGCTGATGGAGTAGGACATGGCAACCCACTCCAGTGTTCTTGCCTGAAAAATTCCACAGACAGAGGAGCCTGGTGGGCTGCAGTCCATGGGATGGCAAAGAGTCGGACACGACTGAACACTCCCTCTTTGGGGAACTGGATTCCCAAGCAGGGGTGCCAGAAATGGAGTCAACAAATCATTGCTATTAGGGTCAGCATGACTGTCTCTGGCAACATTAAAAATAGAACAGAGCCTTTTTTGGTCTCCTTGCCTTTTCATGCCTAGATACATATGATAATTAAGAGTCTGATAATGTGGATATTTTCTTCAGAGTGAAAATGAAAATATCGCCAAAAGCACCAAGTGAGTTTTGTTCGAATTTGGCTGGATTTAAGAAGTGTGTCTACAAGTTTAAATGATCTCTTCCCCTGAAGGATAATTTTTGAGCTGGTCTCCTTGTCTCCCTCCTCAGGATGCTGTGTTTTTCTTTCCGGTTCTTCTTTTCAGCCGTAGTCCTTAGTGTCACTGCTTGTCTTTCACTTGAATCCCGCTTCTGTTTCCAATCACCACTGCGCCTGTGTTCCTTGACAAGCAGATTTTCATCTTAGCACGAAGCAGAGTGAGAGAAGCAGGTGAAAGCTCAGGGCCAAAAAGAAAAATTCTTGAGCCTATGTGTGTAGTTTTAAAATACTTTGGAAAGTTAGAAGTTGGCACGGGGGAAAGCCAAAGCTTTGAGGATTTCTTTTGCGTGTCATTTTCTGTGGAAGGTGGTCCTTCACACCCACACCGATAGTTCTTTGCGTATGCGCTTTCGTTTATTGGGGCTTCCCTGGTGGTTCAGACGGTAAAGCCTCTACCCGCAATGCGGGAGAGCTGGGTTTGATTCCTGGGCCGGGAAGAAATGGCAATCCACTCCGGCACTCTTGCCTGGAAAATCTCATGGACGGAGGAGCCTGATAGGCTACAGTCCATGTGATCGCAAAGAGTCTCACACGACTGAGCGACTTCCCTTTCCCTTTGTTTGGAACCTCCTCCTCTGTTTTCCTTTTCTTTCCCTCCCCTCTCTCCAACTAACAATCTGTCTCTCTTCTTTGCTGTCGACAAACCCATCCTTCATTAAGTTTCAGCCAAAGCATCACTTTTTTCAGGTGACTTCTCTGGACCCCTCTGTTTGGACTCCTTCCACAACTCTTTACTGATGCAACATTTGTGATCACACATTTCACGTTTGTTTGTCACTCTAGACCACAAGGCCCCTGGAGGCTGGAAATGTACCTGTCTTGTCCAAATTTATCTTTTTTTAAAATTGCAGTATATTTGCTTTACAGTGAATGCTGTGTTAGTTTCTGCTGTACAATGAACTGAATCAGCTATATGTATACATATATACATAAGCATACATATACTCCGTATACATATATACATATGCATACATATACTGTATACTCTGTATACATGTATACATATACATATATCCCGTCCCTGGTGGGCCTCTTTCCCCACAGCCCCTCCTCCCCAACCCACCCCTCTAGATCACCACAGAGCTCAGCTCCCTACTCTGAGAACCAACTTTAGCTTAAAAAGCCAAATACTTTTTTTAGGAATCCCAAGTCCTATGTGTGTGCCCTCAGTCATGTTTGATTCTTTGCAACCCCATAGACTACAGCCCTCCAGGCTCCTCAGACCTGGGATTTCCCAGACAAGAATACTGGAGTAGGTTGCCATTTCTTTCTCCAGGGGATCTTCCCGACCCAGGAATCTAACCTGCATTTCTTGAGTCTCCTAAATTGGCAGGTGAATTCTTTACCCTCTGAGCCATCTCGGAATCCCTTAATTTCTATACATCCCAACTTCTAATGCTGTGGAAGTGTTAGACACTTCTACAGAGTAGAAGACAAAGTAGATGATGACTAGGTATTGACTTTATAATTTAGAGAACACACTAATGGAAGACTGTGTTGAAGATGTATTCCCTGCTCCTGGTGTTTCCTTCCTTATGAAGGGATTTTTCACTTTACTGACACTCAAGCCATCTGCTGACCCTACCCTTAAGCCTCCGCATGGGAGGACGAGCGGCTGATTGAATAAAGGATAACGAAGGACAGGTATACATAGCTCATCTGCCCCCTGGGAGCCCCCTGCCCAAAATACACATGAGTTACTGCGCTGCTCCTCCCCTGCTCTGCATTTCGAAAGGGTGTGCCCACAAACTGGGAGGGAGCCCTGTGGCTGATGTTCAGAATTGCACAGCCTTTTCTGTCATGTATGTGAAGCACTTCCTCAGTTCAGCTTTTATCAATAACTAAAGTTGCTTAAAATCTCTACCGGTCTTACTCCTTGCCTACTGTTTTAACATTAGGTTCAGAGTGTGAGCGGAGAGAAGGATTTTTTTTTCCTTTAAAGGGAGAGGTCTTCTGAAAAAATATTTTTATTTATTATTTGGCTGTGCCAGGTCTTAGTTGTGGCATCCAGGATCTTTAGTTACAGCATGTGAACTCTGAGTTGCTGCATATGAAATCTAGTTCCCTGACTAGGGGTCGAACCTCGGCCCCTTGCTTTGGGAGTCTGGAGGCTTAGTCACTGGACCACCAGTGAAATCTTGAGAAGGTATTCTTTATAAGACACCTTCTAATCCCAAAGGAAGGCATGGAGTTTTTATTTCTTAAAAGGAGCATGGATTTTAAAAAAATTTAGAAGCTATGCTGCAGTTCATGTGGGACCTTTGACAAATACTGTGCAAGCAACTAACATGATTGGTTTCAGCAACCTGGCGAACATCTGCTGAGGACAAAGTACTTGACGCTATAGGGGATTCAAGACAAACAAGCGCTGTTCCAGGCCTGTGGAGAGCTCACGGTGTATCAGTGAAGACAGACACATGCATAAATAATTCTAATTTAAAAGAAGACTGTGATAAGTGCTGTCACGGGGGCATAAACAACACCTTGTGGATTTGGGGGAGGGAGACACTAACTTAAAGTAAGAGCATCTCCTACAAGCTGCTTATAAGAGAAAGAAGAATTTAACCTGGGCCTTGAAGAAGAGTATGGGAATATGTTTAACCCAGGGCCTAGACTGGGCAGCTGGGAAATCAGAGGGACAATTGGACCTCGATCCCTCGTACAGAGCAAGGAAGGGTTTTGGAATGTGCTCAGGAAGGGGTCATATCCAATTAAATTGCCAAGTGAGAAATGTTCCCTAAAGAGGCTCTGTCTATTCGAAGGTAAACAGGTTGCATAGTTGGGCAATAGCAACCTGAGTGAAGAGATGTTATGCTTTTTTTATTATTAATTTTTATTGGAGTCTAGTTGCTTTACAATGTTGTGTTAGTTTCTACTATGCCAAAAGTGAATCAGATGTATGTTTACATAGATCCCCTCTGTTTGGATTCCCTTCCCATTTAGGTCACCATAGAGCACGGAGTACAGTTCCCTGTGCTATACAGTAGGTTCTCATTAGTTATCTGTTTTATACATAGTATCAATAGTGTATATACATCAACCCCATTTTCCCAGTTTCACCCACTTCCCTTTCCCTTTTTGGAGTCCATACGTTCTCTATTCCTGGGTCTCTATTTCTGCTTTGCAAATGAGATCATCTATATCATTTTTCTAGATTCCAGTCATATACACTAATATGCTATATTTGTTTTTCTCTTTCTGATTTTTCATTTTTTTAAGTTCTCTGAATCTCTGCCTTTGTAACTGTGTCTCACTCTCCCATCCTTCCACCAAGAATAGAATATTTATTGGCAGCCCCAGGCATTTGCCCAATGCATAGATTTTTCTCTGCATAATTGATCTAAGTAGGTTATCGTTCCACTTCCCGGTAGATTGTATATTTGTGTGTGTGTGTGTGAGAGTGTGTGTGAGTGTGTGTGTGTGTATGAGTGTGTGTGTAAGTGTGTGTGTTCCATATTACCAAGATGGGGAAGGTATAATTTTCTGGTTCATCAGCAGCCATGACTCCACAGGTACCAAAGTATAGGAAAAAGACCAAGTGTGGGATCTGTGAGTGGTCAGATCACTCCCAGCTGACAAGATTCCAGCCTCTAGCATGCAGGATACTTAGGGCTAAGTAGACAGTGTCTCAAACCACCTAGCTTATCATGGAGGACATTGGTTGTTTCTTTTTTACCTACCCAGCATCTAGTCCCTTTTCCTTCTACCGGTGCCCTGATTTTTCTAGTAGTGTATTTCTTCACCCTGGCCACAGTGATTTACTCAGGAATGAGGGATAGAATCTAAGCCAGTTCACTGAGAAATAATCCCGAAACTTGGTGCAGATATTAAGAAAGAGGTGCTCTTCACTGGGGTTGCTAAGCTGATACGATGGCATCTCAGGGCTTGCTCATACAAGGGGAAAACCTTCCCAAAGAAACACAATGGAAACAGAACCGAGCTAGAGAGAGAAAGATGTCCAAGGACATTATCTGTACATTGATATCCAAGCAAACATGAATCCATGGATTTTTGGTTTGTTTGTCTGATTTTGGCTATCCTGTGTCTTCCTTGCTGTGCGGGCTTTTCTCTAGTTGTGATCAGGGACTACTCTTCATTGTGGCCCTCAGGTTTCCTACTGCGGTGGGTTCTCGTGTTGCCGAGCATGGGCACGTGGGCTTCAGTAGTTGCAACACATGGGTTCAGCAATCGCAGCATGAGGCTCAGTGGTCGTGGTTCCTGGACTCTAGAGCACACACTCCATAGTTGTGGCCCTCGGGCTTAGTTGCTCTGCGGCATGTGGGATCTTCCCGGATCAGGAATTGAATCCGTATCTCCTGCATTGGCAGGTGGATTCTTTATCATTGAGCCACCAGGGAAGCCCTGTCCATAGATCTCTTTTAAGTGACATAAGTGAATTCTTTCTTTTTACAGCTCAAGATGGCTTGAGTTAGGACCGTATTACTTGTAATTGAAAGAGTACCAGTTAATTCACCCAGATACCATAACAGATCTGAAGCCTCTCTTTCATGTCCCTTCATGTTAACATGTGTGATTCTCTCTTCATGTTATGATCCTACTCTCAACTTTAGATTTGTTGCCAGGATGCCCTAACTTGGCTACTTTGTGAACTTGTGTTTTTAGATAATCTGCAACCCTGGTCATAGTATCTTGCTCTGGGTCGTGGGAAACTAGGGTGAGGATTGGAAGTATGCATAGTGTGGTCTGTGAGCTGCTGAGGGTAGTAAAGTTAAGATACTGCTGAAAACCAGCAGTATGTAGGGTCTTAAGTAGGGTCGTATCAAACCTATAAAAGTGGGAAATGATCAGACCCAAGGCAATGAGTAGCCCAGACAGTGGACCATAAGACAGAGAGCTAAAGACAATTGATCCAGGATGGTCAGTCTGAGGATGGAGCCTGAGGGCTGGGGTCTGTTTAGTGAACAGAAAATAGTGACTCAGTAACATTCTCAGGGGATTTCTCAGGAGATAAGAGATAGAGTGTAGTGAAAACTAAGCGTCAATTTGGGTAGGGCTTTGAACACCAGATTGAAGGGTTTAGAATTTACAGTAAAATAAATGGAAATTCAAGACTACGGTTTTGGAGGCAATGTGTATGAAACTGGACATGGACAAGTAAATGCATTGGGAGGCTCCCTCTCTGACTTTGAGCCTGGGTGATGGGAAGAGCATTGGTATCCTGCCTGAGAGTAAGAGACTCCACGTGGGAAGCTGGTTTTGCAGACAAAGGAAGGAAATGTTGAGCTGGATTTTAGAATTTCATGTGCCAATGCATGAAAATAATGTGGAACACTCTGACTTGAGATCCAGAGAAAGAGCTGAGCTGGAGTCATTCCCTTGAAATGCTGGGGGTCACTGAAGGTCACTGAAAACACAAAGTGAAGCTGTAAGTGTGACCGACTTTTCTTAGGGAAAAGCACCAAGCAAATCGACCTGTCGGATTCCTTTACTTGTTTTATGGAGGAGATTGGTAATCCATCTAACAGACAGCACATGAACTTAAAAATATATATACACGGTGATTTAGGAGGAAACAGAGAAGCCTAGAGGAGGATCTAATCAGCTCATGGAATGATTCCCTTTGGGGGAGGTATGCAGAGCTGTGTTCCAGCCCCTTGCGACAGGGAAGAGGCTCTTCTCCAAAAGACCACACACAAACTTGGGCTTTAGAAACAATTATGGGAAACAATATAAGAAGAAACTACCATACAGCAAACATCAGTCACAGTTTTATCTTTTATTTGCAACTTTGTGGCAGAAAGCCTTCCTGCAGGAAATCATGGCTGACAGAATATATTAATGTTCAGTGTGCAAGGAATGTGTGGATCGCTTACTGATGTCAAGAAAAGAAATGGAACGGGGCAAAAGAAAGGAATGTCAGGGATTATTTATCATTAACCTTTCCCTCTTCTTTGTCCCGGTACTCCATCGGTTATTAATCTCTGACAATGTCGTCTCTCTAGCGTCTCGTCAACACATACTTATTAGGAAACTACTGCAGGGCAAAGTATACCAGGCCATCAGAAGAGAGAGGATAAGAAATTGTTTCTACCTTTTGGTTTCTCAGAGACAAGTAACACAACGAGCTTGCTGGCGCCCACAAGCAACCAGTGCTGTGGTAAAGGTAGTGATGGAAATTTACTCTCTTGGCTGACAGAGGGTTTCCCTGGTGGCTCGGAGGGAAAAGAATCTGACTGCAATGCAGGCTAATAGGGCTGGGAAGATGCTCTGGAGAAAGGAATGGCAACCTACTCCAGTATTCTTGAGTGGAGAGTTGTGTAGGCAGTAACAGCCTGGAGGGCAACAGTCCATGGGGTCCCAAAGAGTTGGATGAAAGAGTCGAACACTACTGAGTGACTAACACTTTCACTTTTGATCTTGGTTGACAGAAGTCTTTTCTGACTTCCCCCAGGAAGTAATATTTCCTATGACTTGTCATATGATATAAAATATGAGTAGGGATTTTCCAGTCGAAGACACATGGGAGAAGGGTATTCCAGGTAGAAAAGTAACATTACATGGTCTTCCTTTGTTAACCCATTCAGGTTACCAAAACTTATGAAAATCCTAGACATGATGCCAGGAACTAACGATACAGAAATAAATGAAGTGTACACAAAGCAGCCAGTTAGTTTTATAATCCATTCTCTATGCTCCCAAGATACTGATCTTACACAGTTCTCTTCATCTCTTTTAGATTCCAGTTTCTACTGACACTTGAAAAAATATGGGTTATTCTAGGTTCTGGAGTGGCAAAATGGAGCCCCTTTATAACACAAGCAGGCCGGATCACAATGGAATCATCGTTTGGTGGGCTGTTTCCTTCATGTTTTGGAAACCGCAGTGTTTTCTGTCTAGGGAATTAATGATCTCTCTTTCCCATACAGCTGGGGCAAGCTGGGATACTTGTGTTAACTTTGGATACCCAGAGTAGTTAGAAGTCCTCCCGCTCAGCTGCCTCCAGAGATGTTCTGATTTCAGTGCTGTCATATATAATCCTGCCTTGGTCATGATGAAGCGGGGTTTGAAATGACAACATAAGCCCTCTGCCCCGTCTGGCAGATGTAAAAATAGATCCACGGCTGCAGGGAGTGCAATGCACTTCACCTTTGTGCCCCTTCGTTTGTCACTTTTCTGTGTCTAAATCCTTCCGCGCACCCTCTGAGCCTTCGGTGTACACAGAGTTAAGGTCTTGGAAGCAGCCTCGCTCTGTGCCGCCTAGTGTCATGGGCCGGCGTCGTCCTGGCTCAGTTCCCGTCTTCCAGTAGGCAGACTGAGCGAGTCTGGGGGAGAAGACACCATGAGGGAGTGCAGATCTCATCCTGGCTGTCTCTTGCTCCTATAATAGGGGTTGCAACCAACAGCTGGGGTGACTTTTAGAGCAGATTGACTAGATGTTGTGGCACTGTGTAGACACAAGTTCCATGTGACTCCGTGACAACGCACAGAGGATGGAAGCATGCTTCGTTCTTCACTGGGGTTGTCAGCCTCACGGTGTTTTCCTGGTGTGGTGAGAAGGTACAGCTGTGTCTTTCTCTTTTTTTAATTTTTAGCTGCACTCCAAAGTATGTGGGACCTTATTTCCCCTATCAGAGATCGAGCCTGCACCCCTCTCTCTGCATTGGAAGGCAGAGTCTTAACCACTGGACCACCAGGGAAATCCCCAGGTGTGTCTTCTGCCCTTGATCTTTCTCCTGTTGGTTCCCTTTTTCTCCCATTCCGGGAGGTTTCATTTCTCTAAAACCAGCCTCTGATCTATGTTCAGCTCTATTGATTCTTTCTTTGTCATTTCTCTCCCAGCCAACCCTGCTGTCTCATTCCCCCAGTTCCTCTGTCAGACTCAATTTTATGTTGCTTGAAATCAAGGTCTTGTTGCCTTTGTGCCTCTAGGGGCTCTCATCCAATCCATATTTCCCATTGCCTCCAAGGTTTTTGATCAACAGGGCTTATACTTTTCCTGTTAAAATTGACTTGGCTACCCATAGATGCCCGCATTCAGTATGGGGTTTAGAACTTTTCACTTTCCTTCTTCCTATTGCTCTGCCTCCCTGTATCAACCTAGAACTTCTGATTCCTCATGCTGCAGTCGCCTCTTCTCTACCAGGAGGGCCCACCTTCTCCGTCCAAAGCCATTTGTCCAGTTGCCTTTTCCCATCTTCACCGTGCCCTTGAAACCAGCCCCAAGGGGCTGCCATACTGAGTGCCCTTCAGCATGAAGAGGCTTCCCCTTCATCTATCTTCCAGAGCCTGCCTGACTTCAAGTGTCACTTATTGGCTTAAGCCTTCTAACACGACACCGATGCCGCTGGCATGTCCCTGGATCCAAATTCAGCTTCCTAATACCTAGAGGAGCAAATCAGCTTGAAACTGGGAAAGGCAATAGAACTCTCAGTGACAACTACTTCAAGCGGGAGAGAAAGTTAACTCCATTTTATTTGGAATCAGATCTCTATGCCAGGAGTAAATCGCACCTACAACCCACTTTACACCTTCCAGGACGTGCGGTTCTGGCTTCCCCAAATGGCTATTCAGAGGGAATCTTGCTGTAATAAAAAGTGAGAGAAATCTTTAAGTGGAAGATAAATGGGGAGTGGTGTTATAAAATTATACTATGGTTGGATGGCTTCACTGACTCAATGGACATGAGTTTGAGCCAACTCTGGGAGATGGTGAAGGACAGGGAACTCTGGTGTGCTGCAGTTCGTGGAGTCACAAAAAGTTAGACATGACTTAGCAACTAAACAACAGCAATAAAAAGGAATTAAAATATCACTGCCTAACTATGTATTGAGCAATGAGTATTTGCAAGATGCCTAGGACATATGATCAAATTAAATCTCCATGATGACACCACAGAGTATATAATTTTGTGTCCTTATGGTAGACAATGAAAGTAAGGCATCAAACTCAAATAAATCCATTAATATTATGAATAAAGAAACTAAGATAAAGCTGCTGCTGCTGCTAAGTTGCTTCAGTCATGTCTGACTCTCTGCAACCTCATGGACAGCAGTCCACCAGGCTCCTCTGTCCATGGGATTCTCCAGGCAAGAACACTGGAGTGGGTTGCCATTTCCTTCTCCACAAGAGTAAACCTAGATTTTTGTAATTCCCATATTAGTATTACTTCCAGTGCCACCGCTCAGATCATCAGTAACAGTCCTATTCCCTCCTTCAGTCAACAAATATAACAAATATTTCCTGAGTACCTTTAACATCACCAAGGTGTGTGTCAGGGATTGGCCATTCGATGGTGAATCAGGCATGATTTTAGGAATCATATACATTGAGATTACTGCAGTGTAATAGTAGATGCAAAAGGGGCTGACAATTTTTATGACAAGGGAAACATAGAACATGTTCCCCAGAAGCAGTGCTTGTTAGAAAAAAAATGGTATCAAAGTTGACCTTGAAGAATGAGTTAAAAGTGAGTGAAAAAAGACAGGTGGAAAACATCCCAAGAAAAATGACATGTGCAAAAGCACAGGTCCAAGAAGGTACATGAAGCTCAAGGAAACTGACAGCAGTTGGAGTGCCCAGTAGTAAGGAAGCAGTGGAGAGAGCAGGAGTCAGTGATGGAGGTTGAGGTCACACGTTGTACACCACATGGAGAAGTCTTGTCCCCCATCGTGATGTTAGTGGCACGTTCATATGCCCAATGCACAGAAACGGAAACGTTGGAGTTTGGAGCCGAGAAGTTTTATTTCAGAGCCACGCACAGAGACAGGGGCTTATGCCCTAAAAGTCCCAAACTACATGAAGAGTTTCGGGAAGGCCCTTTAAAAAGCCAAGTGAGGGAGGGAAGTCACAGGATACGTGATCAGCTTCTTCATGATTCTCTGATTGGCTGATGGTGAAGTAGTTGGGTGGCGTCACAGGGGTTAACCTTATCAGTCCTTAGGGTCCGGGAGGCCTGGGGCTGTGTTCTCCTGGTCATCAACTATCATAAATAGTTAACATCTGCTGTTTGGTGGGGAGTTTTCACATCTGCAAAACCACTCAGGATATGTGCATCAAATACTATTATCTGAGTGGTAGCTTAGTCACTTAGTCATGTATGGTTCTTTGCAACCCCATGGACTGTAGCCTGCCAGGTTCCTCTGTCCCTGGGATTTCCCAGGCAAGAATACTGGAGTGGGTTGCCATTCCCTTCATCCATTAGATCTTTCTGACCCAGGGAGCAAACCTGGGTCTCCTGCATTGCAGGCAGATTCTCTACCAACTGAGCCACCAGGGCAGAGCTAAATCAGAGGCTAATGCAGGAAGGCCCTATAGGGGCCTACTCAATTCACGGAGGGCCATGGAGAGATTTTGAAAGCTTTGAAAACAGGTAATGTCAGGATTAGAAAAATCTGGGATTAAAAGGAGGCCAGGTTGAAAGTGGAGGCCAGCAAGACTAGCTAATTTTGATATAATCTGGAGTTTTCCCAAAAGAAATGGAAAGGTTTAAAAGTTTTAGGGAGTGAATATGATGATCATGACCGACCGAATGAACAGTCCCCAAGTATCACTGAAAGAGTGTCAGGCAGGATGTGGCCTTTCTCCTCTTGCGGAGTTTCTAGATCTTAAGGGGAAAAGTGGGGAATTATCTTCCCTGAGACCCTCAGAACTGATTCCAGCCCACCTCATTTTCCAGTCAACCGCAGTCCTTGCAGAAGTCCAAGCTTTTCTTCTCATTTAGTATTCCCTTTGTCAACTGGCATTTCTCATTTTCCTCTGTTCCTTCCCAACTCCACCCCCTAAACCATTCCATTGTGTCCTTTGAGGCATCCAGTCCGTGCTCGGTGCATTCTTCTTATTTGTATTTTTTTTAAGATCTTTTTTTTCTTTTGATGTGGATCATTTTTAATGTCTCTATTGAATTTGGTTCAATATTGCTTCTGTTTTATGTTTTGGGCATGAGGCATGTGGGATCTCAGCTCCCCAGACAGGGATTGAACCTGCAGCCTCTGCCTTGGAAGGTGAAGTCTTAACCACTGGCCCGCCAGGGAAGTCCCTATGCTCAGCACATTCTTTGTCTTTACCCTCCTCTTGACCCAGCCACAGAACAGCCACTTTCTACTTCCTCGCTTTTCCTGAAACCTAGTTGCTCGTGTGTTTTTCTCTCTATCTCCAGTCTCACCAACTTTTCAACTTCCATCTGCCTCAGGCGGTTAGCTCTAAGTCCTTCTTCTCTCGAGGGACATTTTGATGTTTTTATCTTGGTGACTGACTTTCAAGGATTCCTTGCTTGATTTTGTCATTATTGGATCTTATGCTTTCAAAATTGGGCTTCCCCATTGGCCCAGTGGTAAAGAATCCATCTGCAGTGCGGGAGACAGAGGAGATGCAGGTTTGATCCCGGGGTCAGGAAGGTCCCCTGGAGAACCCACTCCAACATTCTTGTCTGGAAAATCCCATGGACAGAGGAGCCTGGCAGGCCAAAGTTCTTGGTGTCACAAAGAGTCAGACACAAAGAAGCAACTGAAGACTATGGCACAACAGCACAGATGCTTTCAAAATTACCCTTTCCAGTGTTCCAATTCCCAATCAACCAGCACTTTGTTCTCTAAAATCTCTCCATCAGAGACTACCCAGATGGGCTGGTGGCTCTGAGCTCCCAATGCAGGGGGCCCAGGTTCGATCCCTGCTCAGGGAACTAGATAGATCCCACTTGCAGCAATTAAGAGTTTGCATGCTGAAACTAAAATCCTGCATGCTGCAACTAGGATGTCATGCAACCAAATCAATATGCAAATAAATAAGTAATCTCTCCATCAACACCCCTCCTCCCCACAACAACACATGCCAAAGCTCATCTTTAATCTCTAGCAATGATCCCTCTTTGTGAATTGCCCTCCGTTTCTACCTTAGACTTTTATGGTCTGTTATTTTAGTCTCCCCCCCCCCCCACCTTGGAATACCCTCACATTTCTTACCATGCCTGCCTCCCACGGCCTCATTCCTCATTATATCTGTCTCGAAAATATTACTGGGTGATTCTAGCTATCCATCTTCTCTGTGTCTGTGCTCATGACAAGTTGGCTAGCATAAATCATGTGGCCTACATTTTTGTGTGACCAGAAATTTATGACCAGTGACAAATGATGTACCACGTGACACCTGCCAACATTCTTCCTGAGGTTCTTTAGTAAATGCACATTCCCTTTGTTGAGGACTAGCTTCTACTTTACCTGCTTTCCTCAGCTCTCCCCTCCACACTTGCCTCCTTTCCAGAGGCTGTCACCTGATGTTTCTTTGAGTAGATAGAGACTGTAAGGAGCGGACACACATTCCCACCTCCCTCCATGTCTGCATGTCTGAGCTTTTTTTCTGTTGCTTCCCTGCTTAAGTGGAAGACATGCTCTTCCTCTTGCCAAATGCCAGTTCCCTTCTATGTTTAGCCTCCCTCTGTGTGTGTGAGTGTGTGTGTGTGTGGCGTTGCTGTTGAGTTGCTAAGTCCTGTCCAACCCTTTGCCACCCCACGGACTGCAGCATGCCAGGCTTCCCTGTCCCTCACAATCTCCCGAAGCTTGCCCAAGTTATTGTCCATTGAATCGGTGATGCCATCCAGCCATCTCATCCTCTGTTGCCTCCTTCTCCTGCCTTCAATCTTTCCCAGCATCAGGGTCTTTTCCAATAAATCAGCTCTTTGCATCAGGTGGCCAAAGTATTGCAGCTTCAACTTCAGCACCAGTCCTTCCAATGAATATTCAGGGTTGATTACCTTTAGAATCGACTGGTTCGGTCTCCTTGCTGTACAAGGAGCTCTCGTTATGCATGTATATATATATATGCACATATTCTTTTTCACATTCTTTTCTCTTACGGTTTGTCACAGAATACTGAATATAGTTCCCTGTGCAGTACAGTAGGACTTTATTGTTTACCCATCCTATATGTAATAGTTTGCCTCTGGTAACTACACAAGCTTTTAAGGACTGTTTGGAATGTATAAAATGGTTCCTGGTCAGAATTTCAGGAAAAAACATGATGATAATCCCTCACCAAGATTTGGGTTGAATGGTTATATAAGAGAACAGCTGCTTTAGATAACTAGTCTTCACTGAGCTCCTACTGTATGCCAGGCTCTTATACTACTTTATTCCATTTAGTATTTGCAGATGAAGAGGTTTTACATCTGCTTACTGACAGTGGAACGCCCTTCTTCAGTCTAGGAAGATCATGAAATTCCTTTTTAAGGTTTAAATACAGCAACATAGAACCAAGTATCTAATACTCAGTATGTTCTCTAGAAATACTAGCTCACCGCCCTGCAGTTATTTCAGCAAGCAGGATTTTTTAATGGGAATACACTTTTCTGCAACCATTTTTTATTTATTTGTTTATTTATTTGGCTGCACTGAGTTTTAGTTGCAGCAAATGGGATCTTTACTTGCGGCATGTGGGATCTAGTTCCCTGATCAGGGATCACACCCAGGACCCCCATGTCCCCCACTCCTGCCGCCGCCCTGCATTGGGAGCATGGAATCTTGGTCACTGGACTACCAGAGAAGTCCCGGCAAGCAGTGGTTTTAACTTGACGGTCACCCATAGGCCTTGTCAGAGAAGGCAGTGGCACCCCACTCCAGTACCTTGCCAGGAAAATCCCATGGATGGAAGGGCCTGGTGGGCTGCAGTCCATGGGGTCACTAACAGTGGGACACGACTGAGCGACTTCACTTTCACTTTTCACTTTCACTCACTGGAGAAGGAAATGGCAACCCACTCCAGTGTTCTTGCCTGGAAAACCCCAGGGAAGGGGGAGCCTGGTGGGCTGCCATCTGTGGGATTGCACAGAGTCAGTCATGACTGAAGCGACTTAGCAGGAACATAGGCCTTTGTAGTTCAGTGACTTCTGTGCAGATAAACTTGAGTGTCTTATGGGAAAGTGTCAGAAGAACAGAAAGGTGTCGGTGTGCACAGGTTTATGTTCCTAGGCAGGCACATGGACTGCACCTCACCTCATCTGTGAGATATATAAGCCCACTGTAAGAGAGAAATACATGCAGATAGAACCTGACTGACAGGAAAGTGATCGCATCCATTTAATAATGGCTGGATGGCGTCACTGACTCAATGGACACGAGTCTGAGTAAACTCTGGGAGTTGGTAGTGGACAGGAGGCCTGGCGTGCTGCGGTTCATGGGGTCGCAAAGAGTTGGGCATGACTGATCGACAACTAAATGGAACCAAACTGAAGGGGCAATAATTAATGTGTGTGCTAGGAGAAAGAGTCTTTTTAGGAGCTGAGCTAGATGCTAACAGAATGAGCACAAATACTTGGGGTAGAGACAAGGCAAGTTTTCACATTTACACACGAATGTGTGAGCACCCCCACGTACAGACACGTAGTCATCTGTCAGTCCCCCAGCTCTCCTCCAATCTCAGACCAGCCGGCAGAGCATGTCAGCACCGCTTGTTCTGCGACATCCTGCTAAGAAAAAGAGTTTTGATTCACAGGCTGTTGCTGCATTTTTCAGTTTCACTAGTATTTGCCTTAAGCCTCTCCTTTTAAATTTTTGCATTCAGAAATTAAAAATAAAATTCAATGGGAACACACATTGTTTTTAATTTTCTGAGATCCCTTAGGCACTGGTTGAAGACACTTCGTGGGGGTGGGTGTGGGATGAGAAGCAGCTTTTAATTTGTTTTCAAAGCTCAGATTCTACTTATCTACTTCTGAGAAACTGGAAAACATCTGGGGGAAGCTTCCCTTAGTTATTTCCCCCTGGCCTTTTTACTCTGTCTGATTAGAATGGCAGGGGTATAGAATTCTGCAAGTTCAGAACTTGAGGGGAACTTTGAGATATTCTTGTGTAACTAATTTTAAAAGTTTTTTTTTTTTAATATTGGAACATAGTTGATTAACAATGTTGTATCACTTTTAGGTGTACAGCTAAGTGATTCAGTTGTACATGTATCTATTCTTTTCCACTTTTTTTCATTTAGGTTATTACAGAGCAGAGTCCCTGTGTTATACAGTAGGTCCGTGTTGATTATCTGCTTTAAATATAGTAGTGTGTACATGCCCATCCCAAGCTCCCAATCTGTCCCTCTACCCCAACCCATCCCCCTAGTAACCATAAATTCACTCTCTGAGTCTGTGAGTCTTTTTTCTGTTTGGAAAATAAGTTAATCTGTGCCTTTTTTTTTTTTTTCAGATTTAGATAAGTGACATCATATGATATTCCTCTTTCACCATCTGAGTTACTTCCGTTAGTATAATAATCCCCAGGTCTGTACACGTTGCTGCAAAGGATATTACTTCATTCTTTTTAATGGCTAAGTAATATTGCATTGTTGGAGAAGGCAATGACACCCCACTTCAGTACTCTTGCCTGGAAAATCCCATGGATTGAGGAGCCTGGTGGTCTACAGTCCATGGGGTTGCTAAGAGTTGGACACGACTGATTGTATATAATTACTTATTTTTAAAAGGAGATAGCTGAGGTCCAGAGAGGGAATTGACCTTTCCAAGGTCATGTAAGTAGAAAGTGGCAGAGCCTGAGATGACCCAGGTCTCTAAATTCCCCTTTAGGATTGTTTCTATTGTCTATACACTGAATCCTCTGTTTATGCCGCTCCCTTGCTTGGTATAAAACCCATGATCTTTATATTTTGACCCCTACCCATCCCCACTCCCAAGGATCACAGGAATCCTAACACCAGACTCAGCTCTGAGAGGATTCCTGAGGTCCCAGAATTCACCGACCATACCTGCCCAGGTCACCTGCCCTCTTTCTGTCTTAACTTCGCTGAAAGAGACAGTGATGTTTCCTTCTCTTTCTTTCTTCACAGAGACAGTATGGGGTCAGAGCTGTGTGGGAGGGACCCTCTTATAGTTCTAGGGTCTGGTTCACTGCTAGGTAGTCCTGCCATGCTTGTTCATGAATGCACATAACTGATGATAAGGCTACCTGTAATCTGTAGCCATGATAACTCCATCTCACCCCACTGTTTAAGGTGCACAGCTTTATTCTTGTTCCTTAAACACATTGAACCCACGCTTTGCACTTGCTCTTACCTCTTCCTGGAACCTCCTCACCCCGGAATCTGCTGCTCCATCAGCTCCATCAACTGATCAGTGAGTCCTTCTCCAGTTGATATATTTAAAATAGCCACCCACATCCCCAGAACTCCCTATTTATAAATCCCTGCCAACTGGAATTTATTATAACATATTATATTTGATTTTGATATACTATCTATCTTGCCCTAAACAGATGTAGATTCCATGAGAACAGGGGTTTTTGTCTGTCTTATTCTCTGTTACATTAGCAGTACCTACAAAAAGTGCCTGACACACAGGACAATAAATATTTATTCAATGAATGAATGAATGAATGAATGCTATATTCCTTCTATTAAAATGTGGTCCAGTGTCGTCAGGGGTCCTCGTCTCAGGGGTCCTTCTCTATTAAGAAGACTCCTGGGACTTCCCTGGTGGTGGACTTCCCTGCATCCTTCCAGTGCAGGGGGCATAGGTCCACTCCCTGGTCAGGAAAATACTATCCCACATGTCCAATGCCACCACCAAACAAACAAACAAAGAAGACTCCTGCTTGCTCAGTTTTCTTACCTGTTGCCAGGATAACTATTCATATCTATCATCCAAGATTTTATGAAATTTCATTATCAGACTGCACAAATGGTGAAAATAAGACCTTTTTTTTTCTTTCTCTTTTACTTCTCACTTGGTGATTCAAAAAGAACATCGAGCTGGTATCAGGACACCTGAGCTCCAGCACCTTATTTTTCTAGATTCCACCAACATGCATTAATGCATGATTTTGGTTTTTTTCCAATAGTCAAATTCATAGAGTCAGAAAGCACACCGGTAGAGGCCAGAGGCTGGGGTGGGGAGGGGATGGCGAGTTAGTGTTTCATGGGACAGAGTTTAGCAAGGTGGAAAATTCGGGAGTGGAAAATGATGAGAGTCGCACGATGTGGACGCACTTAGTGCCACTGAGTTGCACAGTTTGTAGCATTAGTCAGCCAGTCGTGCCCGACCCTTTGCAACCCCATGGACTGCAGTCCACCAGGCTCCTCTGTCCATGGGATTCTCCAGGCAAGAATCCTGGACTGGGTTGCCATTTCCTACTCCAGAGGATCTTTCCGACCCAGCGATCGAACCTGAGTCTCCCCCACTGCNCCAGGGGCTGGAGAGTGGGATGGGGGTGGGTGGGGAGGGGAGATGGGGACTTAGTGTTGAATGGGGGCAGTTTCAGCTGAGGAAGATGAAAAAACTGGGAGATGAAAGGATGGTGAGAACTGTACCACAGTGTGAACGTACTTGGTACCATGTGACTTTTACTACACACACACACACACACACACACACACCATTAAAAACCTCCCCCCAAACAATAACTTGTTCCTGATAAACATAGATAATAAATGGTGGAGCCAGACTGTGTACTGATGCCCAAAGTTACATTATCAGATGTGGCTTCTGCTCTCCGACTTACTGATGGGAACAACCTACTGGTGGGAACAGTTAAATGAATCCCAAATTACGACATTTTCCAGATGGTGATCCCTATTAGATAGGTTCAAGCTACAGTGGAGAAAGCAGAAAGGATGTAGACTCAGATTGAGGATGGCAGGTTATAAAAGGCTTTTCAGCAGGGTGACCATTGAGTTGAATTTTGCAATTTATAATCAGGATATACCTGATTATACCTTGTTTTTGTTCAGTCGCTAAGATGTGTCCAACTCTTTATGACCCCATGGACTGCAGCAGACCAGGCTTCCCTGTCCTCCCCTATCTTCTGGAGTTTGCTCAAGTTCATGTACCCTTACTATCTATTTGATATTAAGCAAGTAATGTAAACTTACTGAGTCTCAGGTCCCTCATTTGTGAAAGAGGGATAACACTCGCATCGCACAGGTTTGTAGGGTGGATTAAGTGATGTAACATTTGGAAAGTTACCGACAGACTCCTTGGCCAAGGCTAAGTGTTCTTTAGTACTGGCATTTTCCTTATTCATTCTCTGAATCTCAGCACTGGAATAAAGAAGTTTGTGTGATTAAAAAATTAACTTTTCCTAGAGGGAAGTGATTCTGTTGGACATGTTTCTGGGCATGAGTTGCTTTGAAAATAATTTTTACAGGTGACTTCCCAAAATTCCAAAAGTTATATTCCAAAAATATAACTTCATAATGGGACCACAGTCACCACCCTAAGGCCTGAAATCGAAATGTCCTCATCTCTGCTTTATCTGATGCTCAGAAACCTTTTGAAGAGTAGAAAGAATCCAGATGTTCAGGGAACTTTTATTGCTTATGTTGCAGTTTATACAACTCTGATGAGACTATTACAATCTATGTCCCTATGCTTACCCCAGGAAAGCAGAAGGTAATTATCATTTCTGTGAGCGCTCCAAGCACTCTGAAACATTTTTCATCACCAAAATATAAAAAGGAGGTAATTTTCATTTATTTGTCTAGCTCTTGATTGTTTCCTCCTCTATTTTTATGGGATGAAAAAAGTTGCATACTACATTTGGCTTGGGATTAAAATAAAACCCTCCTCAAATCATCTTGCAAAGACCACGGTTATGTTGTTCCTGGGACTGGGGTATACAGTGACCAGCTCTTACAAAATAAAGTATTTTGCTGAAGCTCCAATATTTTGGCCATCTGATGTGAAGAGCTGATTTATTGGAAAAGACCCTGATGCTGGGAAAGATTGAGGGCAGGAGGAGAAGGGGGCAACAGAGGATGAGATGTTTGGATGGCATCGCCAATTCAATGGACATGAGTTTGAGCAAACTCCAAGAGATAGTAAAGGACAGTGGAGCCTGGCTGTCTTCAGGAAGTGCTGCAGTCCATGGGGTCGCAAAGAGTTGGCCATGACTGAACAACAACAAAAGTAAAAATTGACTGCAGAGATCTACCTCCCCTCCCCCGCATCCTCTTGCTTCTAAGAAGAAAGGAAGGCAGAGAATAAAGCAAAAACAATCTGGAAATGTCCGATGTGACTTGCAAATGTCCCACTCTCTCTATATCCCCAAGCTGATGTTTATGGAGAGAATGAATCTAAGCATCATTAGAAGTACTTAAGAGTGCCAGTTGGAGAAGGCAACGGCGCCCCACTCCAGTACTCTTGCCTGGAAAATCCCATGGATGGAGGAGCCTGGTAACCTGCAGTCCATGGGGTCGCTAAGAGTCGGACACGAGTGAGCGACTTCACTTTCACTTTTCACTTTCATGCATTGGCGAAGGAAATGGCAATCCTCTCCAGTGTCCTTGCCTGGAGAATCCCAGGGAGGGGGGACCCTGGTGGACTAATGTCTATGGGGTCGCAAAGAGTTGGACACAACTGAAGCGACTTAGCAGCAGCAAGAGTGCCAGTAACTATGTTTTCAGCTTTAGCATGAACAGATCTTCAGTTTTGCCCATAGCAGAGAGGATAAACTGCCTACACCTGGTTATTTGTGAACATGAAGAAATGTGGTTCAGCTGCATGTAGACTCTGCATTAGCAGCACTATGTATCCAGCTTGAGCGTCCTTTTTATTCGTCTTCTTTTTTAAAAATAAGTTCTTCGAGGTATTCTTACTTACACCACAGTTTGAAAAACACTGGCATGAAATCTGTGTTGGAGCATAGAAGACATAATGGTTGGTTTCCCCAACAGTTGGACTAGAAATTAATTTGGCTGTTTGGAAAAGATAAATCCCTCCCTCGACGACAAATTAACAAAAATAAAAGATAAATAGATGTTTTGTGAAAAGCCTGCTTGTCTTAAAACTTCTCTCCTTTGGCTCCTGCTTTCATCTGCATGGTCTTCTCTTTCTGCTGGAATTGCAAAGTGTTCTAAGTGGTTGTGGTAACTTTGGGGATAATCTCTTTGATCATATTTCTGCCAGGTTCCAAGGATAAGAGGTCAGAAGTAAGTTCCAGAAGGGATCCTTACTATGCAAGGACACACCTCTCTGTACCTCTGGACTTGGCTTTCTTTCTATTAAGCAATTCCTTCCCAGCTTGTTTTAGTGTTTTTTATCCACAAAATCTTTCCCAGTGCTTCCAGCTGGCATTAATTTCTCTACTAAATTGTCAAGCTGTTGATCAAATGTGTTTCACACAGTCCTGTCTGACTTGCAATAAGTTAAAATCAAATGAAATATCATTTGTATAATGCTCTCCAAAGCATTTTCACGTACACTGCCTCGTTAATCTTCATGACATACTCTGCTTGGGTATTGGAGCTCTCTCTTAGGTTTAAGAAAAGGTGCTAAGGCTCCAGAGGTTAAGTGACTCCCCAAGATTTAGAAATTAGTTAGTGCCAGAGGCAGGTCATCTTTCCATTATACTGTTTTTCATATAAGTTGTATAGTTCTGTGCTTCTTTCATCAAACTACAAATATTAAAAATTAAGCAGTTATATGTGCCATCAGCATTCATACCCAACTTTATGGAGCCACTTTCTTTCTTGTGATTTTCCTGATAAATGCTGGCTCAGCATCTATCCATCTCCCACACTAACTACCCCATGCCCACTTTGGCTTTCTGTCTAGGAAACTGGTGCTGTCGCTTCCCTGCTCAGCTATGTACTTCCTGAGACTGGCTCTGCATCTGGTGAGTGTCTAGAAAATAAGGTGTAACACCCTCCACTCTCTCAGTGCCATGGATTTCTAGTCAATATGACTTTTTTCCCCCTTGAAGCTGTAGGTGCCTGCTCAACCTGGCACAGGATCACCTGGAGACTGGGATGAGAGAAAAGGAAAAATAAAACCTCACCCCAAATAGGATTTCTACTATTCTCTCTGATCCATACGAACCCTCTTTACTATTCCCTCGACCAGAAAGAAAGGGTTTTTTTGTTTGTTTGTTTTTAAATCTTGTTATGGGTTAAATTGGGCTCCCCCTCAATTCATGTTTAAATTCTAACTCCTAGCACCCCAGAATGTGACCTTATTTGGAAATAGGGTCATTGCAGAGGTAATTAGTTCGGCTCAGATGAGGCCATACTAAAGCAGTACATGCATGCTCAGTCGCTTCAGTCATGTCCGACTCTTTGTGACGCTATGGACTGTGGCCCACCGGGCTCCTCTGTCCATGGGATTCTCCAGGCAAGAATACTGGAGTGAGTTGCCATGCCTTCCTCCAGGAACCTTCCTGACCCTAGGATCAAACTCATGTCTCCTGCATTGCAGGCAGATTCTTTACCCACTGAGCCATATGGGAAGTCCCATACTGAAGTAGGGTGATCCCTGAATCCAGTAGGAGTAGTGTCCTTATTAAAAGGAAATTGGGGCACTGGTACAAAATAAAGGAAGATGATGTTAAAAAACACAAGGTGAAGACAGCCGTCTACAAGCTGAAGAGAGAGACTTGAAAGAGATCCTTCCCACATAACCTGAGAAGGAGTCAACTGCTGACACCTTGGCTCTGAACTTCTAGCTTCCAGAACTGTGATAACAAATATCTATTTTTTTAAAGGCACCCAGTGTACCATAAAGAAGGCTGAGCATGGAAGAATTGATGCTTTCAAACTGTGGTGCTGGAGATGACTCTTGATGGCAAGACCCTTGGACGGCAAGAAGATCAGTCCAGTCAGTCCTAAAGGAAATCAACTGTGGATATTCATTGGGAGGACTGTTGCTAAAGCTGCAGCTCCAATACTTTGGCCACCTGATGTGAAGAGCTGACTCACTGAAAAAGACCCTGATGCTGGGAAAGATTGAAGGCAGGAGAAAACTAATTCAGAACTCTCCTTGTCCAAATCTGGTGGACATTTTTGAGTTGTAGGAAGTCTTTCAGTCTGGGTTAAGAAACATTGGAGGAGAAAAAAGAAGAAAATCATCATCAATTTGGTGTTATTTCGGTTTCTGGTTTCCTTCCCCAATCTGCTGTTACCACTTAAAAAAAAATATTCCTTAGATAGCTACACTATACATCTGTCCTGGGTGTTTCATGACATTGAGTGGAAGAGACAGCAGGCCATGCACTTACTCTATCTTGAGCAGAACCAAAATTGACCAACTGTTTTCGAGTTTGTGGCTTCCTTTTCTTTGCTTAGATGTTAAAGAGTTGATTTGAGAAAAAGGATCTTATGTTATTTTTTCATCTTGTCAAGAAAAGGGAACAAGGCAGCTCTCCATTTCCTTTCCTTCTGAGGCTAATTTCCTCCAGGCTTAGTTTAGAAATGCTAACATCTTTTTGGTTACAATTTAAATTTCTGAGTTCATTCCGCTCATTATCTTTCAGGGCTGAGGGCCTTTTGGACTTTGGGGCAATAAAAGTAAATTATGTCTCTTCACCTTTAATGATAAAGAAATGGACCCCTAGTGGCAAGGCATTCTTAGGACGCCTGTTTCTGATTTATCTGGGTTATTATTCAATTCTGTCTTATACACATTTATTGATGATCTTTTTTCTTTTATTTTTTTTAAAAAACTTTACAGATGACACTAAAAGGATGACTCACACATGCTTGTTCCCTGAAGAAATTCAGGCAAACTACTTCTCAGAGAGCCTTGATACCTTCAATTTATAGAACAGGAATAATTATATTCATCATACAGATGGCGTGTGGATTATTTGAGAAAACGAAATAAAAAAGCATTTTGTAAACATAAAGTGTCACATCAGTGGAAGTGGAAGGTAATAATATTTTATTTGTCTTACGTGGCACTAGTGATGAAAAAAAATCCAACCGCCAAGGCCGGAGATGCAAGAGATGTGGGTTCAATCCCTGGGTCAGGAAGATCCCCTGGAGAAGGAAATTTCCACCCATTTCCTGGAAAATCCCATGGACAGAGGAAGTTGGTGGGCTACAGTCCATGAGGCTGCGAGAAGTCAGACATGACTTAGTGACTGAGCACACATATGTGCTTTCTTTTAAGCTTCAAGAGGAGCCCGAAAGAAGGATTTGGAGCTTTGCTAAATAAAACTCTGTTTATTCTCTCCAAATCCCTCCAGATTCTGTGCCTACTTCTTCTCAACCTAATATTTCAGGACAAAACAATCCTGATATTTCTAGTCCGAAACTGTACAGCATCCTCTGCTGGCCCCTGCTCTCTGGGGGAGCATCCCAAGCATCATTAAGTCTTTCTGAAGGAATAAGTACCAGAACTGCATACAATATTCTACCAAGAGGCACCCTGGGTCTTGTAAAATGGGAAAATATGACATATTCAGATTTCAGAGAAAAATGGTAGATATGAAAGTGCATAACCCCTTATGCTGACATATCACTTGCCTTGGCTGTTGAAGCTATTATACCTTTAGTCTCTAATATCTTTACTCCCCTTACTTCTTAACCTGTCCACACAGGACTCATTTATTCAGCAAGTAATTTCTGAGCTCATACTCTGTGGTTATGGCGGTGAACAAGGTAGGAAAAGTTTATGTTTTCAAGGGGTTTACTTTCTGTAGGTGGAGGGTAGAAGGAAGAGGGAAAGAAGGAAGGAGGGAGAGGGGGAAGTGGAAGGGGGTGGGGAAGGAGTGAGAGAGAGAGAGAGATAGTGCTTTGCTAAGTCGACTCTGCAGCCCCAGGGACTGTAGCCCGTCAGGTTCCTCTGTCCGTGGGATTCTCCAGGCAATAATGCTGGAGTGGATTGCCATTTCCTCCTCCAGGGGATCTTCCCGACCCAGGGATCTAAACTGTGTCTCTTATGTTTCCTGCATTGGCAGGTGGATTCTTTACCATGGAGCCACCTGGGAAGGCCAAAGAGAGAGAAGATAAAGATAAATGTTGGGAAGAGAATTAGAGTAAGGTGAGTTAATAGAGTATAATGGGGGATCAGAAAAAGCCTCTCTGAGACACATGAAGAGCAAGAGTATTCCAAGCAAAGGGAATAGCTGTTACAAAGACCCTACAGTAATCCTGGTACAACAGGGGAATGTGTGGAATGGAGGTGACAAGGGGGAAAGTGGTACAAGATGAGATCAGAGAGATGGTGACAAGCCAGGTAACACCCAGGCTTTGCAAATCAGCCAAGAAGTTTGATTTTTCTTCTAAGTGTGATGGAAGCTGGGTTTTTTTTTGGGGGGGGAGGTTGTTGTTTGTTTTATTTATTTTATTTGGCTGCATCAGGTCTTAGCTGTAGCGTCAGAATCTTTTTGATGTGATATGGGAACACTTAGTTGTCATGTACGGGATCTAATTCCTTAACTAGGGACTGAACCCAGGCTCCCTGCCTGGAGATTGTGGAGTTTTAGCTACTGGACCACCAGAGAAGTTCTGCCACCAGGGGTTTTTAAGCAGGAAAGTAACACACTTTGATTTGTTTTTTGAGATGCTCATTCTGTCAGCGATGTGAAAGCTACATTGTATCGATACTTCTGCTTCAGAATGTTTTTCAGATGCTTCTTCTGTCAGGCATTCTTCCTGCTAATCTGCCGCAAAGTCGTCATTCTTCCATCGAAGAAGAGTGAAGATCTCCCATTATATATAGTCATCTGAATTTTGGTGACTAATCTGATTTAAGGAACCTGAATGTTTCTCTTCTGTAAATATACAGATGGTATACAGATGAATAAGTGCAGAAAAAAGGCTGTGGCACTTAGTAAGCTTTTACAGGGTTCTGATGTAGTAAATGTCCTTGGTGCTTTGAGCCTAAAGTTGATCATTTACTATATCTCAAANGTGACTAATCTGATTTAAGGAACCTGAATGTTTCTCTTCTGTAAATATACAGATGGTATACAGATGAATAAGTGCAGAAAAAAGGCTGTGGCACTTAGTAAGCTTTTACAGGGTTCTGATGTAGTAAATGTCCTTGGTGCTTTGAACCTAAAGTTGAGCATTTACTATATCTCAAATCTTAGCTGGTCATTTGTATGTTTGATTCGTCCTCATGACTGATTTCCATTAAGACAGAGATTTATTATACTGGTGCCTTCCCCGCTTTACCTAGTAGACATAGAAATAACCTAAAGTGGTATAGATTGCTGTGTGTTCACCCAAGTTCATTCCTTTCTCATCTGATGTAAACAGATGGGTGAAATTCCCAAGTCTCCACTTAGGCAGGACCATGTGACTAGCCATCTGAGTTCTAGCCAACTGGATGAGATTAAAGTGATAGTCATGAGCTCCAATCTCAGTCCTTAAAAGCCTCCTTTAAGTGATTCTTCCAGCTCCTTCCGGCTTCTTATTTGCTGGCAGAAGATGAAGAATGAAGCAACTATGACAAACCTAGACAGTGTATTAAAAAGCAAAGACATCGCTTTGCTGACAAAGTCCATCTAGTCAAAGCTACGGTCTTTCCAGTAGTCATGTACGGATGTGAGAGAGACCATAACGAAGGCAGAGCAGCAAAGAACTGATGCCTTCAAACTGTGGTGCTGGAGAAGACTCTTGAGAGTCCCTTGGACAGCAAGGCAACTCATTGGAAAAGACCTTGATGTTGGGAAAGACGGCAAGCAGAAGAAGAGGGAGACAGAGGATGAGATGGCTGGATGGCATCACCGATTCAGTGGACATGAACTTGGGCAAGCTCCAGCGGATGGTGAGGGACAGAGAGGCCTGGCGTGCTGTATTTCATAGCGTCACAGAGTTGAACACAACTTGATGGGTTTGGGTGGACTCTGGGAGTTGGTGATGGACAGGAAGGCCCGGCAAGCTGCGGTTCATGGGGTTGCAAAGAGTCGGACATGACTGAGCGACTGAACTGAACTGGAGCCTGCACAACAACAATAACAATGAAGAATTAGGAGGCCATGGGGAAGGCTGAGCAGGAGGAAGCCTGGGCCCCTATCACTGTAGAGACTACCCCTGGGATTACTGCGAGAGGGAAAAATAAATCTTATTTTGATAAGCTGTTAAGATGTCGGAGGTGTTCTCTTGCCCTGTTTGTGTTCTGCTAACTAGTATAACATCTTATCACATGTGTGTCATTTAGAGTTTACATGCCCAAATTTCATCTCCTTTACTATTTCTAATATGAAGGATGCAAGGCAAGGAAATCAATTTTTTCCCATTTTATTGAGGGAGCCTCTGGGGAAGGTTGTGATTTCCCCTGGTTGTTAAGGTAAGAACTAAGCTGTGAGCTCTTCATTATGCTTTAGGAAAAACAAACAAACAAATTATCTGGAGAGTGGATTAGAAAGGAGTGGAGCAAGATTATAAGAGACTAGTAAATAGATAATCATACTAATAAGGATGGTAAAAGATGGGATTCTGAATAAGTAAAAGTGAGGAAGGCAGTGAAAAGCAGATGGAAGTCCCAGAGCTCTTCACTATAAACCATACTCTCTGCCGCACTGTGACCTACTCATTAACCACCCCGCCTTTTGTCATATTGAGAAACTGACTTGTGAAATGAGTAAAGCATATTAGAACTGAAGGTGAAAGTGACTTTTTTTGAGCAAGGTTTGTGGTTAATGAAAAACGTATAAGACAAGAGATTACCTTGGTAGGTACAGGAATAGCACTGTCATCAGTTCAGTTCAGTTCAGTTCAGTCGCTCAGTCGTGTCTGACTCTGTGACCCCATGAATCGCAGCACGCCAGGCCTCCCTGTCCGTCACCAACTCCCGGAGTTCACCCAGANGGAAAATTCTGAAAGAGATGGGAATACCAGACCACCTGACCTAGTTTTTATTATTATCATCATTATCATGTTAAATTGCAATTTGTGCCTGAGTTATCTTCTGGAATATTTCAAGACTGTGTGAGGAAAATAACTGCTTTGTGGTCTTCTCTTTCTGATTTTCAGGTTTCATATACAACTGGCTACAACGTTAACTCTCAAATTCTTATTTCTAGCTCAGGCATCCTCCTAAAGCTTACACCCATATATATATTTGCTAAAACCTAAAGAATCTTGCTAAATATCTTCCTCCATTTCTCAGTTTAATCTGTCACCAATCCCTATAAAATTTATCTCATAAACATATCTTAAATATGACTTCTCACTTCAATTAAAAAAAATGGATTCTGTCTAACAGCCCTTGATGCAGTTTCTTTCCAACTTATCACAAAAAAAAATATGAAAATACATTTTTTTTTAAAAAAAGATAAAACTGAGTAACAGCCTCAAATTTTAAATGTTAAAATTTACTGGGATCAAAATCACTTTTACTGAAGTATCAGAAATCAAAGCAACAGAAAAAAATAACTTTTAATGAGTCCCTACATAACCAGTGGAAACACATCAAATTTATTATTCTGAAAAAACAGCAGAAAATTCTCTAGTTTATGGTCTGTAGTTCTGAAATATAAAGTTTAAACCGATAGGAAATGGGCCAATAATTCTCTTTAGTGTGGGATGATCTGTTAAAAGCAATTACCATGAAAGTCCCATTTCCATCCTTTCCATTTTATTCTTCTTTGTCTGCAATTAGCTCTCTCTAGTATATGTGGAGCATAAAAACATTTGTACATGTTTAATATCTAAATTGTTTTGGTAGTACGTGTGTATGCTCAGTCATGTGTGAGTCTTTGCTACCTCATGGACTGTAGCCCGTCAGGCTCCTCGTCCATGGGATTCCCCAGGAAAGAATACTGGAGTGGGTTGCTATTTCCATTTCCTTCTCCAGGGGGTCTTCCAGACCCATGGATCAAACCTGGGTCTCCTGAATTGCAGGCAGATTCTTTATCATCTGATTTTTTCAAGTAAATTAAATTATGATCTCCAGGAGGACAAACATTATGTCTTTTGTGTTCATCATGGTGTCTTTATGCCCAGCAGAGAGCCTAGGAGATAGTGATGCACTCAAGATTGCTTTGTTCTTGGACTATAACCATTCCCTCACCCATTAAAAAAACATATGGTTCAAAAAAAAAGAGAAAAAGACAGTTGGCAGTGATGTATGGTATTTGGCAATTAAGCACTTCATGTAATGATTCATAGGTGAGGACAGAAAAAAGACTTGTTGGCAGATTATTTTTTGATTCTTTTCTTTTCCCCACTGTAGTCCATTGGTTCAGAAAACAATGAACCAGATAATGGGTGTAGGGAAAAGCTGCAACCTCTGTGAAGCAGACCTACAGAAGAATTTTGAGCTGCAAAATTTTCATTTAGTCTTTGAGAATGGTATTTAAACATCACCCCAGTGAACAGTGCCTGCAAACTAGGGCTGGCAAACACTTAGTGTATAGACATACTGCACAAGAATACAGAACAGACAAACCTCATCACATTTGAAAGTGAATAAAATGGAAAACAAGCATGAAACTTACTGCAGAACAAGTGGGAAAAAAATATCTTGAACAGTCAGGAGAGCTTCACACGTATGCATATTTTTAAACAGGAATTGGAGGAACATGTTAGAAAACTGAATGCTTCAATAGAATGCAAGAAATAATGATCTCTAAAATAGGAGTAGATAGGCTTAAGCAGAGAAATAGTTGAGATTCAAATACAGCAGTCTGAGAAAACAAGAGATCAAAAAAAAAAAAAAAAAAAAA
>SJYA01002035.1:588182-642352 GCA_006410615.1 Neotragus moschatus
GAAAAGGGTTGCAGAGGAACCACCAATTCGGTAGCAGCAGTAGAATTAAAATCTCCACTGCAGGCCGTGAAGTGGTGGACTGGCAGCAGGACACAGCATCTGTGAGATGTGGGACAAATGAGCAGCTTCACTAAAATTCAAGAGAGAATGATGCTTGTAAGAGGAAAAGCAACAGCTATAGAAGGGAAGATACATACCCAATAACAACACATGGACATCTAAGGTTATGTTTAATAGTATTTAGAGTTGAACCTCGCACTACTATAAAAGTTGATGTTTATTAATAGTATCTCTATGAAAATTATCCTGGATGATTTCTCAAGACAATTAAGACGGTGTAAAGAGTTGACTCATTGGAAAAGACTCTGATGCTGGGAGGGATTGGGGGCGGGAGGAGAAGGGGACGACAGAGGATGAGATGGCTGGGTGGCATCACCCACTTTATGGCCGTGAGTTTGAGGGAACTCTGGGAGATGGTGATGGACAGGGAGGCCTGGTGTGCTGCAATTCATGGGGTTGCAAAGCGTTGGACATGACTGAGCAACTGAAGTGAACTGAAGGGCATGCCTTAAAACAGGTTAAACAATTTAAAGGAACATTTCAATGTAAGCATTGATAACATGTAGAAGATTTGTAAAAGCAAAAAAAAAAAAATTAAGAGAACTTAGAAATTATTTTGAAAAATAAAGGAAAATCAAGCATCAATGCCTGCCATTATAGAAACACTGGCAGGTAACTCAAGAAATCACAAATTTACTGGAGAGTCTGAGACTGGCTATGAAAATAACTATATAACCTTGAGATAAGTGGCTTGACTAGGTATTTATGATGAATTTATCTAAATAGATATATTGAGCAGAAATTTTACCATTATTCTAAAAATAAAGACTTGACCAAGAGTTCTTTTGTTTAATTATTTATTACACAAATATTTGTCGAGAACCTAATATTTGCCAGACGTCATGTTGTATGCTAGGTACAGTGAAAGTGGAAGTCGTGCAGTCGTGTCCGACTCTTTGTGACCCCACAGACTATGCAGTCCATGGAATTCTCCAGGCCAGAATACTGGAGTGGGTAGCCTATCCCTTCTCCAGCAGATTTTCCCGACCCAGGAATCCAGCTGGGGTCACCTGCATTGCAGGCAGATTCTTTAGCAAGTGAGCTATCAGGGAAGCCTCTATGTACAGTGATGGCAAGCAAAAGTGAAGTGAAGTGAAGTCGCTCAGTCGTGTCCGACTCTTTGCGACCCCATGGGCTGTAGCCTACCAGGCTCCTCTGTCCATGGGATTTTCCAGGCAATAGTCCTGGAGTGGACTGCCATTTCCTTAATGGTAAGCAAAAAGGCCCTTTATTTTGTTATCATTAAATCATTAGTTCAAGGTAGTATGTCAACAATAAGACAATCACAAAACAGTCTGGTAAATGTGATAGGGTATATAGGCTTGTGGTGCCCCCAGACAGAGGAATCTCATCCAATCCTGGCATCCTGGGGAATGGAGGTTGATCATTCCAAGCCAGGACTATCACCAGTATGAAAGCCAGAGGGAGAGAGGTCCTGGTGAGTTGGAGAAACCAGGAGTTCTTTATGACTGACGCTGAGAATCAGTGAAGGAGAATGAGAAGAGATGTGAGGAGAAAAACACTGGAAGATTAGATATTGGGCAGAATCTCAAGAGTATGTTGGGCTTTCTCAAATACAGAGTTTAAACTAAATTTTCAAGTTTATTTGTACTTACATCTGTGTACTCACAGTGGCACATTGGGTTTGTACCTTTTTAAACCCCTTCTGTATGTCAGGTACTTCACAGATATTATTTCATTGAATTACTCTCAGAATTTCATAAGGCATCACGATTATTTTTAATAAGATGAAAACTGTGGAACAAAGAAAGAAGTTAGTCTATGGAAGATTAAACAGGAAAAGGCAACGGTAGAATTCAAATGTAACTGTCGCTGGTAGAATTTTCACCTTTTCTTACTAACTTGTGAAAGCTCTCTCATATTCGCAGTGCAGGTATTTTTCCAGTTTTGCCTTTTAATTTTAGTGCATTGATTACAAATTGTATGTATTGATTAAAATCTGTTTTCTCTAAGAAAGTACGAACCTCTGCTGGACTGAATGAGAAGATGAGGATGAAGATGACATCACCAACCATCATGATTCTAATAGCAACATATATTCACTGAGTGGGCAGCACTGAATTTAGTCTGTTGCGATGACTTATTTACACAGCAATGCTAGAATAATATTTGCTACAGAAGTTTAGTAAATTCTGGGGATAATTAAGAAACTCAGTCAAACTATGCTTGTGGCTTTGATCTGTTCATCTGTGGACTACCCGCCCTTTGCCCTTGCCCTCTTCATCAGATTAACTTTTATACTCATTTTAAAATGCAGCTCAGGTATCACCTGTTCCAGAGAGGATTCCCTGATCCCTCCCACTCCCAACCTCCATCTGATTCGATACCACTACTNTTGTGGCTTTGATCTGTTCGTCTGTGGACTACCCGCCCTTTGCCCTTGCCCTCTTCATCAGATTAACTTTTATACTCATTTTAAAATGCAGCTCAGGTATCACCTGTTCCAGAGAGGATTCCCTGATCCCTCCCACTCCCAACCTCCATCTGATTCGATACCACTACTCTGGATTCCATTTACAGTCTGAGCATATATAATCATCCTTGCATTTCACACTCGACTTTATCTTTATTTGTATTTCTACCACTTCCACTCTTCTCTGAGTTCATCGAGGAGAAGGATGTGTGGTATTCTGCTTTGGGTCCTGACTACTTTTCACACTGTTGGAGACATTAAGGACTTTCCAAGCTACAACAATTTTCTGGGAGCTGAGCCAAGTGACGGAAAGTCACAAATAATTAAAATAGGGCTGAAGAATATCTTATACTTAAACTTATAAAAGCTCATATGTGGTAGAAGTACATTCTGTGTCTAAATTAACTTAGACTGTTTTGTACAGAAACCTTGTCTTTTCCTCCCTAAATGGCTGAAGAACATTTTTTTCCCCTTATGCTTGGAAAATATATATAAAGAATATATATGGTACCCCAGAAACACATGAACTTTGGACTTAGTCTTTCCCTTGGGGATCACCCAGGAGAGGTCTAAAAGCTCCTCTACATTCTACCTCGCTGAAAGAATTAAGATTTCACCTGGAAGTTTTCTGAGCCAGCCCCATTTCCAGAGATGAGAAATATTTGTGCTGTGGTGCGGTTTTTCACCTTATTCTGCTTGGTTGGGTTTCCACTGTGAAAGAGAAAAATAAGACATTCTGGAAAGTGTTCCTTCTACTGTTGAAGTGAAAAGATGTGAGAATCTTAGGAACTAAATGCATCCTGGTGAAATGGAAGAGAGGTAGCTTCCTCTGAATCAAAAATAAAGAGTTAACAAGGACAGTTAGACTTAGTGGGTATGAACTGACTCTGCCAACCACTGAGAGATGAGCTGGCCTTCTAGACTCCTAAGGTTCTTTGTTACATTACTTCTTGGACCTGAGAGGGAAGAGGTACCTTAAAAAGTAGAGACGACTGCAGGCTCATCGGATGACCACTTCCTGAGCTGTGCTAACAAAGGCAGTGCTTGTGAGCGTAGATGCAGCTGCATCAGCTGATTGCTCCAAGTTCAGGTTCACGTGTTGAGCTGAGTGGTGGACATTCACTCATTTAGTATCTGAACTAGAGAATTTCTCATTCCNAGAGACGACTGCAGGCTCATCAGACGACCACTTCCTGAGCTGTGCTAACAAAGGCAGTGCTTGTGAGCGTAGATGCAGCTGCATCAGCTGATTGCTCCAAGTTCAGGTTCACGTGTTGAGCTGAGTGGTGGACATTCACTCATTTAGTATCTGAACTAGAGAATTTCTCATTCCTTGAATTAACCGCTTCATGCATTCAACGGAACTTCTCAGTTTTCTTTTCAGCATTCTGTTTTCCAGTCTTATGTCTTTTATTTCCCCCTTCACACTTGGGATCTGATTTTTGGATCTTCACACTTACAGCCAGAGTTAGAGTTCGCTGCAATGAATAAATATCTTAGAATTAAGACTTAATGATGACATGAGTATGATTTCACCAAAATCTGGGAACACATTTGTCAGCATTTTACTAACAGTAGAGTGATTTGAAGTAACAGTATTTAGCAAGAAATAGAGCCTTTCCCGCCACCTTTTAAGTTATGTTACCTGTGACAAGCCATTTAACCTTTCCAATCATTCAGATTCCTTTTTCATTAAGTGAGGATCATTATTGCTAATTCATGAAAATGTAATAAAGATTAAATGTGATACTGTAGCAAAACACCTAGAATATAGATATTTACTGTCTGAGAACTGATATTGATATTAGTTATGTATTATTGTTAATATTAATATTATATAGATTGACTCAAACATTATAGATCAACACTATTATAATCCCAAATCTCCCAATTCTGGTTTTCCCTTCTATAAAAGGCTGTAGCTAAGACACTTCAAAACTGAGCTTGAGTCCTGATGAATTTAGTGAATGAAGGGTTTACAAGGAGCATGGCAGTTTCCAAAGAAACATTTCACAGAAGCAAGACAGGTACNTGTGATTCTTCATATACATTTTCCAGTAGGCGGTAGGCCTGTTTTAGTCATTTAAAAAAGCATGCTGTGACTTTTCTTTATTTATTTTTCTACTTAAACATAATCTGTTTTATACCTAAAGGATTTATGTTCCTTAGAGTGATAACCTGCAGAGATCAGCTATGGTTCCTTGAATAATTTATAAACATAGCTGGGATTTTGTCCTGTATTTCTTTTACAGAATTCTTAAGGTGACAGCCAAAACACCAGCAATCACCATAACCACGGCAGTGGTTTAGTATTACAGTGACATTAGTATTTGCACCATTATACTTAGTGCTTATAAGAACATGTCGCAGTGATCTGTGGAAATAACTTCTGAGGCATGGAGCACCCATTTAAAACAGGGGAAGCTGGGGTTCAAAGAGCTTTAAAGAACTTGTCACCCAAAGAATGTCCCTAAGATCTGTGTCTTGGACTCTTCTTCATATTTCTTAGCTATTTTCCAGGGAAGATGATAGCTTTTAAACTGAAACGTTACCTAGGCACACCATTAGGAGAACATTTTTAAGTATTAGGATACAGTGTTACTCTTTACATCCTGGAGTTCACCTTTTTCTTCACAGTAAGACATCTGTTCTTGGCGTTAGGAGGATGAGATTCTTACACATTAGACCACAGTATTAGTTTTCCATTCTGCCTTCCTTATCTGCATGTTGATTTGACCCATCTCACTAATAACTAATCTTTAGCAAGAACCCAGTCTGGGCCTTATACAACTCTCAACCACCAGATAAAGTCATAATAACTCCACATAATACATGCTGTAATATGATGAAACTTATGGCTGAGAGGTGTATGACCTCTATATGTTATCACAGTTCATTAGAAGGTGAACTCATCTAGACCAAATCCCATATTCTTTCTCCTACTTACAAACCTTTCTCACCGTCTTATTTCCTAGAACAGATAAGAAAATCCTGCAACTTGATGGCATTTCACCATTTCTGTCATACTTATAACTTTATCTGTTCATTTGTTCATTCCAAGTCTGGTACTAGCTGACAGCTAATATAAGCATCTCTCTTTCCGTATTTAGGGATCCTGGAGAGCAGATGGGACAGTTAACTTGCTCAAAGTCACACAGCTTTCGGGTGACAGAGATGGACTTAACATCAGATCTGTCTTAAATTCTGAGATGACTTCTCCTTTAAAAATCATTCAAAGGCGTCAGACGGCANACAGCTAATATAAGCATCTCTCTTTCCGTATTTAGGGATCCTGGAGAGCAGATGGGACAGTTAACTTGCTCAAAGTCACACAGCTTTCGGGTGACAGAGATGGACTTAACATCAGATCTGTCTTAAATTCTGAGATGACTTCTCCTTTAAAAATCATTCAAAGGCGTCAGACGGCAGGATCTCTGCATTCTCCCTGTTCACTTTAAGCTTCTAGTCCCCATGTCCTTATTTTGTTATTGGCAATAAAAAGCCTTGTTGTGTGGTACTTTCTAATTTGATGATACACATCTCTTCTGTGTACTTAACTTTAGGTAAGTTCTTTCTCCTAAGTTCAGAGGGCATCTTTAGTGGAATAATAGGTATCCTTCTCCACCTTCCTTGAAGAAGACTACCTAGAGTCATTAAAACTGTTCTGCTGAGAAGCATTGCCAGGTAGAAAGGAAATTAGGAAAACATTAATGGGTATGTATCAGATATTTACTTTTCTCCTTCAAAGGTCTTATTGATGTGATGGAGTATAAGCCCAACATGTTAGATAAGCTAGAAAAAAAATACCAATTGTCATGAATCTGGGCAAGTATTTGATCATATGAAATTAAACTGGATAAATTCTCCACTTATAAATCAAGCCTTTGTACACAAAACATGTCTGGAGAGAGACAGAGAGAGAGCTCACCTTGGTACTTACATGGCTTGGCCCAACCCCAGAATTTCTCATTCGGTAGATCTTGTTTGGGGCTAAAACTTTACCTCTTTAATTTTCTAACAGGTTTCCAGGTACTATTGGTGATGCTGGGCTTCCCAGGTGGCGCTCGTGGCAAAGAACCCAGCTGCCAATGCAGGAGACTCAAGAAACTCGAGTTTAATCCTTGGGTCAGGAAGATCCTCTGGAGTAGGAAACAGCACCCCACTGCAGTATTCTTGTCTGGGAAATCCTATGGACAGAGGAGTCTGGCGGGCTACAGTCCACGGGTCCGCAGAGATTCGGAGGCCACTGAGCACGCATGCGTGCAGTACTGATCCTGGCGGGCGATGTTTATCAAGCGCTTGCCACGTGTCAGGTGCTGTCCTAGAGTTTTGTATGAAATACTTCACTTAATCCGTCCAGCAATTTATGAATGGAGAGAGTGAGTTTATCTCCAGTTTGGGGATGAATTTGAATTACCTGCCCAAGGTCACAGAGTTAATAACAATCCCTCCTATGAGGTGGGATTTGAACCCAATCAGAGAGATTCTCGAGACCAGACGCTTGCTTGGGTTCTCTGGGGTTCAATCACCTCACCTGAAATATGGAACTCAGAATTGTTAGGTGACCTTACAAGAAATGATACGTCTTTTTCATTTCCCTTTCACCTCCAGCTTTACCATTTACTGATACTGACTTTCAGTAAGTCATTTAGAACTTTCAACTTTCTAGACTTTAACCCTTTAACTGTGCTTTGACAAACTCATGTCATCTGTAAAGTGGAAGGATCGTACCTGTTGCAAGTCTCTTGATTTATTTGAAACCCCTCTAGATAAGAGCTTTGAACTGCAAAACAAATAAGCAACACTGAGGAAACTTTCTTATCACCTTTGCTGTCATTAATTCCTCATGATTTTCACAAATGTCCCAAAAGGCATCTGAGAACACACTGCTAATTGATAAAGTTAAAGAACTCAGTTTCTGTAATAACCACTGTGATTTGCATAGTAGGTTTCTTTGGAGTCTTGACAAAGAATGTGGACCAAAATGCTCTCATGCAAGGTAGGAACAAAATCATGCCATTTAATGGATGGTTACTATTTGTAGACTCTCTGCGAAGAACTCATCCTTCCATTTAAGCTTCGCCATAGCTCTGTGAAATTTGATGTTATTTTTGTACTCATTTTTCACATAAGTAAATTGAGGTTTGGAATAGTTGAATAACTAGTCAAGATAAGTTATTAAATCTGTTGTTGAGTAGGAAATGAACCAGGCTGGCCTCCTAAGTTTGGCTATGTAAGCAAGTTACTTTCCTCAATTTGAACAAATCAAACTCAAATAAAATTTCTTTTCTTTCTTTTTCTTCTTTTATCCACTTAAAATGCCCTCATGTCTTTGGTACTTTCCACTCTTTATTTCAGGGCTGTGTGTGGCAACTCCAGGGGGAAATAAATCTTAGTCTTTAATATCAGGGAACCTCTTAACTGATTTGTCATTCTGAGCATGGCAACCAGTTCTCCAATAAGGTCACATTTCATTCATTTCACATATCTATCTACAATGCCTCGAGGATTTCCTCAACCCTAAGTTTCATAAAGATAACTAAGACTTTGTCATCCATGTTCTGGGTTGCAGGCTCAATGTATCTTTTTACTCGGTTCATATAAGCAAGTAAATATACCCCACATCCTAAAGTTTCATGAGAGGATCTGATGTAAACATAAGAGTTCCTTCTTCTTGTGAACTTAGCAGAAAACTGGAGGCAGGGGATTGATCACTCAGGACAGTCATTTCCACACCTTCCAGCTGCACTGAATCACCTCTTCCTGTTTCACTCTCTCTCTCCCCTTGTGGGTCTCTTCTGGAATGTCACTGCTTCAGGATACACTTAGCCTTCCTCTCCACCTGCTCACGTGGGCAATGCTCACCGTTAGCTGGCTTTGTCACTGCAGTGTCACTTCCTCCAGTAACTAGTGCATGCCCATCTCCTGGCCTGCATCCTAACTGGGATGCTGCGTGCACTCTAGGTAGAATTTTTGCCTGACCTGTCCCTCCGTCGTCTTAGCATCTGACTGCTTCCTTCTATCTGCTGCTTTATCTCCTGTGGAGTCTGTGAAGGGAGAGAGTATGACTTCAAGCAGGCAACCTAACTCCCAAATTTGGACCCAAATTCTTTCTTTTTTTGGAAATTAAAAATGGATTTAATGCAATTTAACAGATATTTATCGAGGGCTTATTATTAACAAGTCTGAAGCTTCCCCAAGTGGAAGAATAACATTCAACAGGATTTCAGGTAAGACAGTTTTTGATGGGTAAGCTTTAAATTTTTTAAAAATAATTCTATTCACCTTTTTTTCTTTAAATATATAGTTGGTGCATCCAAACCTTAATTTTGCAAATATGGGTACTTAGAACCAAGTAAATGCCAGATTGAGATACTTATGCAGACTGCCAGTATCACTAAGGCTGTCTACCTTACTTGAGGATACAGCAAACACAGATAAGTAGGTGGAAGGATGAGTGATGTTTGAGGAAAGCTGACCTAGACATTTGGATGCCGAGACACATGTGGAATGGCATTAACCCTCTCCTGACCCCCCTAGTGGTTTGTGGAGCTCTCCTACATAACAGTTTTGTGCACACTCTGATTATCTGGATTCAAGACTAGATTCTTCCAGTTTTCTTGCTGTGTACTTAGAACCAGTTATTTATCTTTTCTGAGCCTCAGTCAAAAACTTGAGGCTCTAAGAATAATACCCATTGCTCAAGGTTCTTATAAAGATTAGATGAGAAAATACGTGATCCTGAAAACTAAAAGACAGTGATGAAACAAAGTGAAGAAGATGCAAATAATTGGAAAGATATTCTGTGCTCATGGAATGGAGAATTAATATTGTTAAAATATCCATACTACCTAAGCAATCTAGAGGAACCAGAGATCAAATTGCCAACATCCATTGGATCATCGAAAAAGCAAGAGAGTTCCAGAAAAACATTAATTTCTGCTTTATTGACAATGCTAAAGCCTTTGGCTGTAGGGATCACAAAGAACTGTGGAAAATTCTTCAAGAGATGGGAATACCAGACCACCTGACCTGCCTCTTGAGAAACCTGTATGCAGGTCAGGAAGCAACAGTTAGAACTGGATATGGAACAACAGACCTGTTCCAAATTGGGAAAGGAGTACATCAAGGCTGTCTATTGTCACCCTGCTTATTTAACTTATATACAGAGTACATCATGAGAAACACTGGGCTGGAAGAAGCACAGGCTGGAATCAAGATTGCTGGGAAAAATATCAATAACCTCAGATATGCAGATGACACCACCCTTAAGGCAGAAATTGAAGAAGAACTAAAGAGCCTCTTGATGAAAGTGAAAGAGGAGAGTGAAAAAGTTGGCTTAAAACTCAACATTCAGGAAACTAAGATTGTGGCATGTGGTCCCATCACTTCATGGCAAATAGATGGGGACACAATAGAAATAGTGACAGACTTTATTTTGAGGGGCTCCAAAATCACTGCAGGTGGTGACTGCAGCTATGAAATTCAAAGACTCTTACTCCTTAGAAGAAAATCTACGACCAACCTAGACAGTATATTAAAAACAGAGACATTATTTTGCCAACAAAGGTCCATCTAGTCAAAGCTATGGTTTTTCCAGTAGTCATGCATGGATGTGATAGTTGGACCATAAAGAAAGCTGAGTGCTAAAGAATTGATGCTTCAGAACTGTGGTGTTAGAGAAGACTCTTGAGAGTCTCTTGGACAGCAAGGAGATCAACCCATCCATCCTAAAGGAAATCAGTCTTGAATACTCATTGGAAGGACTGAACCTGAAGCTGAAACTCCAATACTTTGGCCAGCTGATGTGAAGAAATGACTCATTGAAAAAGACCCTGATGCTGGGAAAGATTTAAAGCAGGAGGAAAAGGGGATGACAGAAGATGAGATGGTTGGATGGCATCACCAACTTGATGGGCATGAGTATGAGCAAACTCTGGGAGTTGGTGATGGACAGGAAGCCTGGCATGCTGCTGTCCATGCGGTCCCAAAGAGTCAGACAGGACTGAGCTGAACTGAAGGAATCTATAAATTCAATGCAGTTCCTATCAAAATTCTGATGAATTTTTTTTATAGAAATAGAAAATGGAATTATAGAATTTATATGAAACAACAAAAGACTGAAAATAACCAAAGCTGACGTGGTGAATAACCAAGCTGAAGGCATCATGTGTCCTGATTTCAAGCTATATTACAATACATGCATTTATTTTTCATGCATGCTAAGTCGCTTCAGTCGTGTCTGACTCTTTTTGACCCCATGGACTGTAACCCACCAGGTTCCTTCATCCATGGAATTTTCCAGAGAAGAATACTGGAGTGGGTTGCCATTTCCTACTGCAAGGGATCTTCCCAACCCAGGGATTGAACCCACGTCTTTTGCTTCTCCTACACTAGCAGGTTGATTCTTTACTATTATTGCTACCTGGGAAGCCCATACAGTATGGTATTGGCATAAAAATTGACCCATAGATCAATGGCAAAGAATTTCTCGTTTGGTCACTAAGTCATGTATGACTCTCCTGCAACGCCAGGGACTATAGTCCTCCAGGCTCCTCTGTCCAAGGGATTTTCCAGGCAAGAATACTGGAGGGGGTTGTCATTTCCTTCTCCAGGAGATCTTCCCACATCTATTGCATTTTCAGCTGGGTTCTTTACCACTGAGCCACCAGGGAAGTCCAGAAAAGAAGAGAGAATCCAGAAATCACTCATGCATACATGATCAATCAGTTTTCAACAGAGGAGCCAAGAATATACAATAAAGAAAGAATAGTCTCTTCAATAAATGGTATTGGGAAAACTGGACAGCCACATGCAAAAGAATGAAACTAGACCACTATCTCAAAAATGGGATATGCAAAAATTAACTCAAAGGGGATTGAAAACGTGAACGTACCCTGAAACTGTAAAACCTAGATGAAAATATACAGGGTAACTTCCTTGATTTTGGTCTTGGCGGTGATTTTTTTTTTTTGGATTTGACACCAAAAGCAAAGGCAGCAAAAGCAAAAATAAATACGTAGGACCACATTAAATTAAAGAGCTTCTGCTGAGTAAAGGAAATCATGAATAACAGGAAAGGCAAACTGCCGAATGGGAGAAAACACTTGCAAACTGTATGTCTGACAAAAGGTTAACACATAAAGAATTCATACAACTCAACTGCAAACAACCCTAAGTAATCCAATTAAAAAATGGGCAAAGAACTAGAATAGACATTGTTCCAAAGAAGACATACAAATGACCAACAAATTCATATGTCAATTAATTCTATTGAGGGACTCCTTTCATAATATATATTTATATGAAATTATCACATGTACAGTTTGAATATCTTACAACTTTCTTTGTCAGTTATACCTCAATAAAACCAAAAGAGACGAGCTAATACATATCTTTAGCCTAAATGTTGTAAGGGCTTAATAAGTGCTGAAAAGATCTTTTCAGAGCAAAATACATATGATGCTGTTTTAGGTTTAATGTGGGGCTTCCTTGATGGTTCAGATGGTAAAGAATCTGCCTGCAATGCAGAAGATTCATGTTCGATTCCTGGGTCAGGAAGATCCCCTGGAGGAGGGAATGGCAACCCACTCCAGTATTCTTGCCTGGAGAATTCCAAGGACAGAAGAGCCTGGCAGGCTTCTGTCCATGGGGTCTAAAAGAGACAGACATGACTGAATGGCTAACACTTCCACTTAGGTTTAATAAAACCAAAAACAAGATTTCAGAGTCTTGGAAAGTGGAGAGGGACTTCAAGTGTTCTGACTGAACCAGTGCGTCAGCTGAGGTTGAGGGAGGTGACCTTAGTTGTTTGTGGTCCTAGGGGTGCCCAGAGCCCCCATAGAGTCCTATCTTCTGGCTCCATGTCCAGAGATCTTCCCATGGCCCTAGTTATCTTCTGAACCAAACTTGTGTGATTGCTCTTACTGATAATCTGATTTCTATTCAATTACTTAAATGCTGCATGCTCCAGCCCAGAGCCTCTTAAAAATATCTGATTGTAACAATCCCAAGAACCACAAGTTTAGTCAAAGGTAAATCCTGGCTTGCTATACTCTTGTTCTCTTACACCTCAGAGGTACTTGTACAAATACATTTCAAAAAAGAAAAGGAACTGGGGACATTTCCTCTTCTCCCAAGGTAATTAAACAATGAAAGAACCTTTTATAAATGTCACAATGGTGCTTTTTATCAAGGCCATCAGCGTCACAATATGTTGCCTCATTTATTATTTCCTTTTTTTCTGTCCTGGGGCAGAGGGTCCTGTTGGCATATCCTCAGTGTGTATCTGTGAGTCTTTACATTTAATCGGACCAGTCCTCGCCATTACATTGTTCCCGAGGTGTTTCTTGCAGTTGGTTTTTTATGTGGAAAACTTGTTTTTCCTTTGTATAGAGTTTGAAACAAGGGCTTCCCAGGTAGCTCAGATGGTAAAGAATCTGCCTGCAGTATGGGAGACCCAGGTTCAATCTCTGAGTTGGGAAGATCCCCTGGAGAAGGGAATGGCAACCCACTCCAGTATTCTTGCCTGGAAAATTCCATGGAAAGAGAAGCCTGGCAGGTTATAGTCCATGCGGTCGCAAAGACTCAGACACAATTGAGTGACTACCACCCCCCCACACACACAGTTCGAAATGTGTCTCTACTCAAGGCTTTACTTTTTCAGATGTTGGGACAGTGTTTGCACAAGGTCCCAAAGTTCATGAACGAGAAGGTATGTGACACTTAACAGTGGAATTGTGCTGCAGGAAAAGATGTGAGCACTGGAAAAGATAGAATCGGGATTTTTAAGATGTATAAGAGCTGGACCTCATTATTCAGAGTAGCCATGGCTTCTACAGAGTCTGTCACAGGAATGGAAAATCCTGAGAGCCCCAGGCTCCTTGACTGGCAAATGGTCCTAGGGTTGACACACAGCACAGTCTTACCTTTCATTTTTCAGGTACTTTCTATACTTAGATAAGTTCATCAAGGTGAATGTTTTCAGTAAAATCTGATCACCGCTTTTTATTAGCCTACCAAACTTGGGCAAGTAACTAAAGTTCTATAAACATGTTTTCTCATCTGTAAAATGGGCCAATAGCACCTACCTTAAAGAGTTGCTGTGTGTGATTATATAAGCATCTTTATGTCATCTATGTCTAATTAACTTTACAGAGTTTGAAATCTTACAGAGTTTGCTCTCTGACATCAAAAAATGAAATCAGCTATCAAAAGAATATCCTGGAAAAAAAATCCTGAAATTTCTATTCCTAGACAAGATAGATATAATTAATCTGTGGATCAAAGAAGAATTCACAGGAGAAACTAAAAAACACTTTTTGTCAAATGAATGATAATGCTAGCAAGATATACAAAATTTATCCAATGTAGCTAATCAGTGGTTAATATTTGAATAGTAGAAAGTTCTGAAAAATCAATGTATTTTTCTTAACTGTATCAATGTAATATTTTGTTTATAATATTGTGCTATAAAATTTTAAGATGTTACCCTTGGGGGGAAGTGGAAAAAGCGTACAAGGGATTCTTCAGTACTATTTCTTGAAACTAAGTATGAATGATCTCCAAATAAAAAATTTAATTAAAAAAAAGCAAAAAGCAAACGGTAAGACTTGGCAAGCTATGGACCACAGGCCAAACCCTATTCACTTTGTGAATAGCCCACACATTAAGAATGTTTTTAACATTTCTTAATAGTTGTTTAAAACACAAGAATAGACAGAGACCATATGTGGCTCTCTAAGCCTAACGTGTTTACTAACTGGTCTTTCCAGAAAGCATTTGCTAACCTTTGATCTAGGCAATTTCTGTTCTTTTCTGAAGTGTAAACTTCCTACAATCCACCCCTTCACAAATTAAAAAATAAAACCTCTGCACAAAAAGCAATAACAGTCACTTTATAACTTTTAAAAGGAAACAAAAGTGGGCAAATTGTGGAGGAGAGTTGAAACTTACAAGAGTGACTCACACTGGGCTGTTTTCCAGTGTATTTTTGTTTATTTTTGTCTTTGATGAGTCCCTGTTACAAGTTGTATGGCAATGTTAACTAAGACTTAGGTAAAAACTGTCACCTGTTTTGGTTAGACATCTGATTAGGTGTCTAAAAAAAACTTTCATTTTTTAAAAAAAATTTTTATCAGCGCATATTGCTTTAAAATGTTGTGTTAGCTTCTGCTACACAGCGAAGTGAATCGGCAGTCCACATACATATGTCCCCTCCCCTTTTTTGAATTTCTTTTCCATGTAGGTCGTCACAGAGCACTGAGTAGAGTACCCTGTGTTATAGAATAGGCTCTCATTAGTTATCTGTTTTATACATAATATCAATAACAATATATATGTCAATCCCAATTAGACATTTTTTCTGCCCAGGGAAACCAGAAAAAAAGGAGATCCTGTAGGCCAGAAGGTGAGGTGAAAAATTACAGTGAGAAAACTGGAAAGGAAATCAGTTTTCCCCAAAGCTACTGTTAATAGTAGCTTTTTCTTGAATAAATACTTCTTGATTTGATTTACCTTTTGGTCAGTTTCCAGAGTCCTGACAAAGTTGTTTTGGTCAATTTTGTCTAGTTTTACTGTTCATTTTTGGAGACAGGATTTGCTAATAAGCCCCGGTCTCAGCCATTCCAGAGCATTTAACCATAGAAAGAAAAAATCTTTTGGGGGAGAATTTAAAGTAAAGATATCCTTACTGACTACCAAAGTGAAGACAAGGTACTAAAGATAGCATTAACATATTATTATGTTGGATTGTTTTCAAAAGAGAAAAAAAAATTAGACAATTTGATTCCGGAACACAGGGGAAAATAGTGCCTGAGAGAATGTCATTGTGCAACTTGAAGAAAGGAGGCCATCAAACTGCGCATTTAATGAATGATTTTAGAGTCTAAGCAATGAAAGTAATTAACGTAAAGGAAATGCATCTTTGGATTTCAGCACATTGACTTTTGTGATCCCCCTGAGTTCTTCCAGATCTGTTGACTGTTTTTGTGCACCAACAGTTCCTGATTAAAGAGGGCTAAATGATTCAAGTGGAAATTACACATTTAAAACCATCTATATAACTTTTGTCTATTTTCATTGTGTTCATCTCGCTCTTTGATAATATAAGGTGGAAAGGTAATAATGAAATTGTGTGCAATGAAAAATTATGCTTAGAATAAATTGGTTCCGAACCAGGAATTTATGAGGGCAAATGAAAGAACTGTGGTTCTTTAATTTTGAATTATGACTGTGGGAAAAGATTGAGGGTTGGAGAGATCCACTTACTCTTTCATTCATGTAGCAAATATTTATTAAGCTCTTACAAAGAGCCATGAACAACTGGGGATACAGTGGAGGTTAAAAAAGACAGAATTCCCTGCCTTCTTGGATGTGATATTTTAATAGGGCAAGGCAGTAAATTATATCATATGCTGGAGAGTATCAGTTTTATGGTCAAACATCCTAAAGGAAATTGACCCTGAACATTCATTGGACGGACTGATGTTGAAGCTAAAGCTGTAGTATTTGAACCACCTGATGCAAAGAGCTGACTCATTGGAAAAGACCCTGATGCTGGGAAAGACTGAGAGCAGGAGGAGAAAGGGGTAACAGAGGATGAGATGCTTGGATGGCATCACCAACCCAACGGACATGGGTCTGAGCAAACTCAGGGAGATAGTGAAGGACAGGGAAGCCCTGGCGTGCTGCAGTCCATGGGGTTGCAAAGAGTCACATGACCGAGCAACTGAACAACAGTAGCAAATTGAATAGGAGATGGGGAAGGGAGAATGGTGCAGAATGTTGCAATTTTAAATAAAGTGGACATGGTTGATCTCACTGTGTGATAATATTTGAGCCAAGATTTGAAGAGAAAGCATGCCAGGTGAGCATCAAGGGTAAGGACCTTGCACGTAGACAGGCCAGTGCACAAAGGTAGATGATTCAGCACATTCAGTGATGATAAGCTACTTGGGGCAAGAGTAGAATGAACAAGGGAAAGGGAAGAGGCAATGAGTGGAAGGATGACAGAAAAGCCTGATTATGTAGGACTTTGCAGGTTAGCTCAGGATCTTAGGTTTCTACTGAATATAAAATGGGGAGCCATTGGACAGAGAAGTAATCGGGTCTCTTATAGATTTAGAAAGCTTATTAAGCTGGTGGCTCACATGGTAAAGAATCCGCCTGCAATGCAGGACACTGGGGTTTGATCCCTGGGTTGGGAAGATCCCTTGGAGAAGGAAAAGGCTACCCACTCCAGTATTCTTGCCTGGGAAATCTCACGGACAGAGGAGCCTGGTGGGCTACAGTCCATGGGGGTCGCAAAGATTCGGACACAACTGAGCGACTTTCACTACATTACTACTAATGTGATAGGAAAAAGTCGAGGACTTTGAGTAGACTGAGCAACAAATTGATATCATTGTATGCCATTCTGTAAGATTTTTGTTCACTCAGATTTTATCCCTGATAGTAAATCCACAGGATCAAGTCCAAGCTCGTGAGCCTGACATTCAAGGCTCATTTCAACACAGCCCCTCCCACTGCTTTTCAGGCTCATCACTTCTGCAGCTGCTTCTGTCTCACCACCCCACATTCCAGATGCATTGTGGGGTTTGGACAAGTAAACGGTGCCGTTTGAGGATGCTCTTCTGTCCACCTCGAGTGCCCTCATCTGTCTCTGGAATTCCTATTTCTTCCAGTTAGCATAACACATTCCATTTTATTGCACTCTTTCATATTCCTGTGTGTCTCCCCTCCCTAGCAACAATATTCAATACATAAGAGGCATTCTATATTATATATACTGCATTATATTGGATTCGGTAAGAACAATTCTCACTACTTGATTCAAGTTAAGGAGATATTTACATTTATGCTAAGACTAATGTCAAAAACGAATAAGGCAGTTTATAAGCAAAAATCTGTATTTCAAAAGAATTAAAGAAGTGATAAATCTTGAAGAACTTTATCGAGAGTTTAGTGAGGTACTAGGGAATAAATGCAAAAACCTAGGCAAGCATATCTTTCCTTCGATACCTGATATTTTATTACATATCTGTTTGTAGTTTTTAAAAATCTCTCTCCAGGATGGAATCTCTACTAGAGCGGAGACTTTGTCTTTGGCACCACCATGCTTACGTTTCTCAAAGGTATTTGACATATTTGTTAAATGAATGAATGATCTCTTTAAGTGAACAATAAGCTTTGATATGAACACCATCTTCATAGTGAAGAATTTTTTTTCGCTTCTGATGAAAGGACCTCTATCAAATTTTTCTAGAAAGATGAACTTTTGACTTATTTAATCCCTTGAAGGAATTTATCTCAATTTCACGAAGTCTTACCTAGGGGCCATTTGTGATGATAACAATGTCTTTAGGAACTGATATATGAAATTTCAGAAGTGTTCTTCAGGAAATTATTTCTCAAGTGATCCAGTATTAAAAGTCAGTACGGTGGCTCTTAATGTAAATTATTACCCTTTCATTCTATATAATATTATTAATTTTAATTAACATTAACTTTTAATTCTATAGAAAACTGAAATAATGTAGCTCATATGTAGGCTTCTGGTGATATAACTTGGAAAAAATAAAATCTAGAGCCATGTATTAATGGGAAAGACATTAAATCTTTATTTTCTTTGTTTGGAAAGATAAATAGCAACTCAAAACTAGTCACTGGTGTCCTTTCCTCTTCTGACAATCTTTGATTATTATTTTTAGGCTGTAGAGCCAGTTTCCTGGGTAACAGTTAATTTTCTGGCCCCATATACCCATTTTATTTGTACTTTTTCTACTAACATTTGAGGCTTTAACCCAAGGNAGCCATGTATTAATGGGAAAGACATTAAATCTTTATTTTCTTTGTTTGGAAAGATAAATAGCAACTCAAAACTAGTCACTGGTGTCCTTTCCTCTTCTGACAATCTTTGATTATTATTTTTAGGCTGTAGAGCCAGTTTCCTGGGTAACAGTTAATTTTCTGGCCCCATATACCCATTTTATTTGTACTTTTTCTACTAACATTTGAGGCTTTAACCCAAGGTGATACACTGGGTTAAATGACAGATTTTATCATCTCATATATATATATATATATATATATATATATATATGTATGTATGTATTCGGATAAACACATATAGAATGTGGAAAAAACATACACATATATATACACATATGTGCACACACATGTGTGTGTACAGAATTGTCTTTTTCTACCATGGTCCTCAGATGGTCTTTTGAACTGGAGACGTATCTTGATTCAGGAGAAGGCAGTTCTCTTGATTCTGCCACTGGAATAGAATTTTATTGTTCTTGCTCATTAAAATATTATACTTTTGAGAACAATACTCTGATTTTACATTGTAAAAACCACTACGTTTTTGGTCCACGTTCATAAGGTGAATAAAGCTGATTGCACCTGCTTTCATTCCACTTGACTCCCCGACCTGTTCTCACCCCTAGATTCCAGGTGCACAGGCTATGCTACCAAAGCGTTCAGTGCCTCATCCACAGAGTAGGTTCCAGCGGGTAGAGAAGCGACCCCAGTGAGGGCATTTACTGTTCCCAAGACTCAGTTCTCTGATTTCGGTCAGCATGTTTAGGGAGGGTGAATGGTCCCTTCCGCTGGATCAGATGCTGCAGTAATCATAACCTGGAATCACCAGGCAGAACCCACTGGTGTGTCCCACCCAGAGAGACCAGAACAGAGTAGCGGAGGCTTGTGACATCATCTGGGCCCTGAACCATGGCTCACCTAAAGCTAGATCTATTCCTGGACGCTGTGCATTACATGAACATCCACTCTCCTCACTTAGTTTGCGTCAGGTTTTCTGCTCCTGGCTGCTGAAAGAGTCCTCACTCTTCATTATATAGCCAGTAATCAGCTTCACTGCTGGAGACCCATCAGGTGACCTTCCCACATCCCTTCTCAGTTTTCCCCTCTACAAAGTGAGAATATTAATTCTTATCCAAAGCCGGCAGGAATTCCACGTCTGTCCAGTGGTTAGGACTCTGTGCTTTTACTGTCAAGCGTGTGCGTGCGTGCTAAGTCACTTCAGTAGTGTCCCTATGGACTGTACTCCACCAGGCTCCTCTGTCCATGGGATTCTCCAGGCAAGAGTCCTGGAGTGGGTAGCCATGCCTTCCTCCAGGGGACCTTGCCAACCCAAGGATCGAACCTGCATGTCTTTTGTCTCTTTGCATTGGTAGGCAGGTTCTTTACTACTAGGGCCACCTGGGAAGCCCCTCACAGCCAAGGGCCAGGGTTAAACTCCTGGTCACTTACTAAGATCCTGCAAACTGGGCAGTGTAGACAAAAAAAAAAAAAAAAAAGTGGTAAAGTTTTGTAGAAAAGTATTTGAATAGACTGTCAACTGATAAGTAAATTAAGGGTGGTATCTAAATGCTCCTGGCCAACATGCATTCTTTTGAATATTTTGAATATTCTTTTGAATAGCTAATGGTTTGCTATTCTCTCATTTGAAATACAATCTATAAAACCTATCATTGTATTGTTTTCAATTATATGCCAGAAACTTCTAAGGTTAGGGATCCGCAAACAAAAGAAATTGTCACCTTTATCAGTTTCTTCTCTTCTATGAGAAATTTGAGGATAGATTGCAGAAATGTCTATTACATCAGAGACTTTGTTGACTGTCCCATAATAAGTTCATATAACTTTGAGAGATATATGTATGAGAAAGCAATTGCTTCTGACTTTGTTGTGGGATGGAATAAAGAATAAAGAAAGATTCATTAGGAGAGCAAAATTACCTTTTTTGCAAAGACGTTTATGTGTCACGTACGTATCATGTCTTGTCTTATTTACTATCTCATTTAATTATAACAAGTCTATGAGATCCTTGTTTTATAGATGAGAAAATTGAAGCTATCAAAGTTTGAATGATGTTTTATAGTTAATTCGTGATCGAATCAGGATGTAAACCCATGTCTGAGCTGAGAATTTATACTCTATGACTTGCCTTGAATGCTCAGGAGGAAGTGGGAATTCAGAGGTGGAGAAAGAGGCCGTCTAGGGAAAATGACCATGAGCTGTCCTTGCACTCTGTGGGGCGGGGGCGAGGGGAGGTCCTTCAGCAGCATGGGTGCAACTTTGGCAGCTTGTGTTCTTGCCTGGAGAATCCCAGGGATGGGGGAGCTTGGTAGGCTGCCGTCTCTGGGGTCGCACAGAGTCGGACACGACTGAAGTGACTTAGTAGCAGCAGCAGCAGCAGCACCAACAAGACACAGCCCTGGGTGTTAGAGAGGTGAATTTGGGGCCATGGGACAGTGGAATATGAGTGATTCTACTATTTACTGGAGATTTACAGTACAGGCATGTCTGTAATTTTCAGGGTGCCTAGAGTTCCAGCAGGCTCCCCTAGTGGTTCAGGCGGTAAAGAATCCGCCTGTAAAGTGGGAGACCTGGGTTTGATCCCTGTAACTAAGTTCCCACAGTGTGATGAAAAAAAGAATAGATTGAAGTATAAAATAAACATCCAGTAGAGAGGATCAACAGGCTTCCACGGTGGCTCAGATATTAAAGAATCCACCTGCAATGCAGGAGACCTGGGTTTGATTCCTGAGTTGGGAAGATTCCCTGGAGGAGGGCATGGCACCCCACTCCAGTATTCTTGCCTGGAGAATCCCCATGGACAGAGAAGCCTGTCCATGGGCTACAATCCATGGGGTTGCAAAGAGTCAGACATGACTGAGCATGCACTCACTCAAGAGAGTTGAAAGGGATCTGAAAGCAGGCAGATAATTCCTTAATAGAGACAGCATTTCCCAACTATCAGCCATTTCTGCATCACCTGCAGGATGTTATTATAGACACACAGAATACTATTATGCAATGCTCTTCTTCTAACAGATACTTTTTACTCTAAACATTTCACATGGAAAATAAGAATCACTTACAATAAATGAAATCCAAACTTAAAAATAATTTAATGCATAAAACAAACACAATACAACAAATGGATGATGATGCTATTAAATTCTATTAGATTCGGTTACCATCCAGGGTCTCAGCCGGTTGTCTATTATCGTTTGACTAATCACCACCTTAAGCCTAAATTTGTCTCCTCGGAACTTCAGCGTGCCTGTTCTTGGTCTGGGTTCCAGAAGAAAAGAGGAAAGATCTAGTCCTTTTACTTCATGATGACTCAGCTACTATTATTCACCTCTCCGCAGGGTAAATAAGATATTTTTTTTTTCTTACAGAGAAAATGCTTTTTTTTCCTGACTATATTACCCCCTTATATCAGAATTTTTTCTTTTTTGTAAGGCAAAATTTTGTGAAGTATCTGTTACTTGGTACTAATATATACAATAGAATTTAAAAAATATTTTTCTAATCTTTTATACAACATTCCAAGATATACCTCAACATGTTCATTTCACAGATAAGAAAATTAAGCTGTTAGTGTATCTGCATTTAACTAATTTGTCCCAAATCTCACAGCTGATTACAGTGGCAAAGCCGGGATTCCACCTCAAAGCTAATTACAAAGCTTGGAGAACTCGTACCATTTCTCGTGTTAATTGGCCATGGAATTAAAAGTCAGAGTAAGATGGAGTTGTCTAATGACACAGAAATAAGGATTTAAGATGATTTAAACTTGTAATTACCTAGATAGAGATAGCCTTAACCTGAAAAGTAAAAGTGTTAGTAGCTCAGTTGTCTGACTCTTTGTGACCCTACGGACTGTAGTCTTCCAGGCTCCTCTGTCCATGGGATTCTCCAGGCAAGACTACTGGAGCAGGTAGCCATTCTTCACCAAGGGATCTTCCTGAACCAGGGATTGAACCTGGGTCTCCTAGATTCCAGGTGGATTCTTTCTTCCAGGAAAGCCCCGCCTTAACCTAGTGGTACATTAATATGATCTAAAAGTTTTATTTTAAGCTTTATCTTGATATTTAAGAGAGTAACTGGAAGGACCCAACATGAAAGCTATTATTATTTCCCAGTTCCTCTAAATGTTCTACAAATGCCACTTTAAAAGGAAGCTGAAATCTGGAAGTAAACAAAAACAAATATCNGGGGTCGCACAGAGTCGGACACGGCTGAAGCAACTTGCAGCAGCAGCAGTCAAACATGAACTGTTTTCCCCAGCTAATAGTATTTTTATGCACTTGTATTAATGTGTAACAAATTCATTAGTGAGTTAGTTCCATTGTTCAGTTGTGTCCGACTCTTTGCGACCCCATGAATTGCAGCACGCCAGGCCTCCCTGTCCATCACCAACTCCTGGAGTTCACTCAGACTCACGTCCATTGAGTCAGTGATGCCATCCAGCCATCTCATCCTCTGTGGTCCCCTTCTCCTCCTGCCCCCAATCCCTCCCAGCATCAGAATCTTTTCCAATGAGTCAACTCTTCGCATGAGGTGGCCAAAGTACTGGAGCTTCAGCTTTAGCATCATTCCTTCCAAAGAAATCCCAGGGCTGTTCTCCTTCAGAATGGACTGGTTGGGTCTCCTTGCAGTCCAAGGGACTCTCAAGAGTCTTCTCCAGCACCACAGTTCAAAAGCATCAATTCTTCAGTGCTCAGCCTTCTTCACAGTCCAACTCTCACATTCATACACGACTACTGGAAAAACCATAGCCTTGACTAGACGGACCTTAGGTGGCAAAGTAATATCTCTGCTTTTGAATATGCTATCTAGGTTGGTCATAACTTTTCTTCCAAGGAGTAAGCGTCTCTTGATTTCATGGCTGCAGTTACCATCTGCAGTGATTCTGGAGCCCAGAAAAATAAATTCTGACACTGTTTCCACTGTTTCCTCGTCTATTTCCCATGAAGTGATGGACAAAGGTGCTGTGATCATCAGACAAAACACCATGATGGTGCCTGGATCCTCCTGCGGGCTGCACGAGGCACGTGATGGTTAAATTATATCACCTGGGCCGGGAGGTGCTATATATGTAATTAAACATGATTTCTCAGTGTGTTTGTATGTTTCTGATAGAGGTTAGTCTTTGAATTTGGAGACTCATAAAGCAGATGTCCCTGCCCAGTTTGGGTGGGCACGATCCAATCCATTGAGGGTCTTAATTGCAAAATGACATGACCTGGAATAAGTAGCTTTACCTCTTTGGGTGCCAGTTTTCTTTTCAGTCTTAAAAGAGAGAAAATAATGCCCACATTCCAAGATTGTTTTGTAGATTGATATATTAAGGCTGAGAAAATATTCAGCTGTTGTCTGGAACATATTAAGTGCTTAACGATCAAAAGTTAGCATTGCATAACTGTGATGTGCATAAAAACAATGTATCATAAAATTAGCCTTCAGAGCCCTCACCTCCAAGACTATGATTAGCCTCCTCTATGCAGGTTATGATTTTCCCGTCTTGCCATCATGAACTCCTTTACGTCAAAAAAAAGGAAAATATTTTCTCTTTCCTAAACCATTGCCTTATCATATCAATTCATTCATTTCAATGTGCCAGGCATTCCTCAAAGGACAAAGAAATAACAGCCTAGGATTTTTGGGTTCAAGTGATTCCCAGAATAACAGAAGTAGGAAGCCACATATACAAGTTAACGTATGAAGTATGAAAATCACTGTAATTCAGTGTTCCATATTGTTATTTCTTCTTATTAACTCTTCAAGATAGGTAAATATGGATATCAACTCCCATCTGAAGTCTTCTTTGATTTACCCATGACAAACCATTTTCTGTCTCAGTTGTCACCATCACCTCATTTATTCACTACAATCACAATATTGAATAACTATTCAACATTAAATAACAGGGTGTTTGAAAGATGGGACCTAGTGTTTTTGTTTGATTTTCCCATTTTTAGAGCTTTAAAATTTTGGACAGTGCCTTGAATGTTGGGTGACAGATGGATGGATGGAGGGAGGACTAGAAGGAGGAAAGAATGAAGGGAGGGGAGGAAAGAGAAAGGGAAGAATGGAGAAAGGGAGGGATGGATACGTGGACGCATGCATGACACATGGATGCCTGCATGACACGTGGGTGCATGCATGACACATGGATGCATGCATGACATGTGGGTGCATGCATGGCATGTGGATGCATGCATGACATGTGGGTGTATGCATGACACATGGACGCATGCATGACACGTGGATGCACGCATGACACGTGGATGAATGCATGACACATGGACGCATGTGTGACACATGGATGCACGCATGACACATGGGTGCCTGCATGACACGTGGATGCATGCATGACACGTGGATACATGCATGACACGTGGATACATGCATGATAAGGAAACATAGGGGAGGAAGACATAAATTCTGGTTGAAAGAAAGACAAAGAAGGAAGACTTCATAATTAAGGACTGTTTGAGTTATATCTAAAGGACGAGTTAGATTTCAGAAGAAACACGGAAGTCTGTATGTGACGATGGGAGGCTGGGCAGGTAAAGACACTCCAGATTGAGAAAGAAGTATAGTAAATACACAGAGGTATGAGATGTAACTGTCTATTAAAGGGGCAGTGAGTGGGTCAGCGGTAACAGCTAGGATTGGGAGCGGGAGGAGGATGGCAGAGTGATGGAGATAAAACAGGTTTCAGACCTTGAAGAACTTTGGAAGCCACTCTAATGAATTTGGATCTTCAAACCACAGTGATTCCTCAATAGGTAAACTTGCCCATCTTGCTAAAAGATTAAACCATGATTGAGGATGTTATTTCCTCAGTTTCAGTTAAGTACTAAGTACTTGATTAAGACTGAGAGCAGGTAGGTGACTCCAGTGCTATTTCCTGGGAGCCTAAATCACAGGGTTTCGGCATCTTTGAATTTAAAAGGAAATTCAAATAGCTTCAATATACGTATTCAAGCTGAAACCACTTTTCCAATTTCCAAGAAGGAACAATTGAAAACACAAATCTCTCTCCTAACAATACTTAGGCTTTGGGATTCTTCCAGCCTTTATTCTGTTGAATGAGACAGAATGTTATGAATAATACCTGACGTGCCCTTATATTCTATTTGAAGAGCACTCTCACAAAAATGATCTCATTTGATCTTCATAAAAACCCTGTAAGCGAAGCACTATTATCTTCATTCAGCAGCAAGCAAACAGTATAGCAGTAGTAAGGCAGGTGTGGAAATAGTAAGGCAGGCGAGTCTTCATGCGCTCACCTCTCTCTTTCTCTGACCCTCCCAGCTGAGGCAAGTTCTGAGCATCTTCATATGCAGATAAAAGCCTGCATCAGTCACAAAAGAGGCAGAAGTTATATGTATTGAAAATCGACTCTGTCTGATACTTGCCATTATTATTATACAATCCCCATACCACTCCTGCAGGTAAATGCAATTGGGTCTACTTTGTAGAAAAGTACCCTGAAGCAGGGAGAAATTAATTAAGTTGTTCAGGTTGGTCCAGGGGCAACATAGAAAGATCAGATCTGAATCTTTATCTTTGGTCTCCAAACGTACACACACTTTCTACCATATCATATGCCAGGATGTTAGTGCGCTCAGAGCTCATATTGCTGTGTTCAACCACTGATTCATTTGCCTTATGACCTGGGGACTGGCTCTATGACCTTAAGAACCTCTAAACTTCTCTAAAATGCAGACTGTATTAACACTTATGCCTAGGAGTTGCTCTGCAAATAAACTGGGGCAATACATCTTAAACAGGTTAAACAGTCCCTAGCACAGAATCCATATGACAAGAGTAAGTATTGTCTACATTTATCAAGCATCTTATGGATCTTAGGACAGATTGCCTTACCTAGACCTACACTTGAGCCACTGAGTCCACAAGGATTAGCTTCTCTGGTGCTAGGGTATGGATATCAGCTAGACTCGACACAAGATTCTCTGGAATAAGTTGGCCTGGGAGCCTTCCTGGTACCCAACAAAGTCTCCCTACAGCTCTCGTTGTGTGAGCCCAATCTGGAGGAGAGAATTATCATCTGAATGTTTCTTGCTTGTTCTTCAGTCCCTCTGAATCCCAATTCATTGGGTTGTAGCTCTAGAAATACAACTTCCTTTTGTTAGACCCCTTTCACGAAACGATGACTTAATGCCAAATGCCTAGCATGCAGGCCAATGTTCCTCTGTGTCCATCCTCTTGGAACAGTAAGTCCTGCCCATGTAGCATCTACATTACTGCAGGTCGATTCTGTTACCTTCCGGTCAGCTCCTTCTTTCTGTTGGAATTTTGCATCAAATGTTTATTTCATTTCAGGAGTTATGTGAGGTCCTAGAGAAGAAACTTCAGTCAGTCAAGCATGGTGTCTGTTCTCAGAGAGGATAGCCAGATTTCAAGTAATCAGTTTTACAATAATTATCTAGTTACAGTTGAGAAAATTTCTCAGATCAGAAATAGAGAGTGTTTTGAACAAATTTAGCAGGAAAATCCCCAAGAAGTCTGAAGATTCAGGAAAACCTTCTTGAGGAAATAAAAATATAGGTGATCTAGGGCTCCCAAGGACAAAGTCTTATTCTTTTATTTATTCATATGCAACTAGGTGATTTGGAGAGAATGAAGAAAAAAAGTATCACCTCTAACAGATTTTCAAAACAGTGATAGACTTTTTAATTTACACGAGTCATAGTTATAACAAGATTTTTTAAAAACTCTTTTTAGTAAGTACATGTGAAGTAGTTTGTTAAAGACATGACATCAATCTTGTTTCCTCAGTCTGATCAAATCACGTGTCTGTCACTCTTCTAGGATCCGGAGAAGCAAAGTCTTTAAGGAACAATTTCTTACTTAAAAAAAAAAAAACAAAAAAACTCACAGTAGAATGGTTCCCACCATAAATTTGAATTGTGAATTGCTTTGGATGAGCTAGTTGAGGGTGTTGTAATGTACTAGCTCTCTACTGTAGCATAAGAATGGCAAAATTTGAGCAGCTTAAAGCTCATCCATTTATCAATTTTGAGTTCTGTAGGTCAGAAACCTGTACAACTTTAAGTTCTCTGTTTATGGCCTAACAAGGTGTCAACCAGGTGGGCTCTGGTCTGGAGGTAGAAAACACTTCCATGTTCACTCAAGCTGTAGGCAAATCCAGTCTCTTGTTGACTGCTGGCTTTGAGTTGCTTCCAGCAGCTAGAGGCTAATCTCAGGTCTTTCCATTTGGCCCCCTACACCTCAGCAGCAGAGAATCTTCCTCAAACTTCACATTTTTCTGCCTTTCTCTGCTACTAGATAGAGAAGATGCTCTGCTTTTAAAACACCCAGGTGGTTAGATTCAGTTCAGTTCATTTCAGTTGCTCAGTTGTGTCTGACTCTTTGGGACCCAATGGACTGCAGCACGCCGGGCTTCCCTGTCCATCACCAACTCCCGGAGCTTACTCAAACTCACGTCCATTGAGTCAGTGATGCCATCCAACCATCTCATCCTCTGTCATCACCTTCTCCTCCTGCCTTCAATCTTTCCTAGCATCAGGGTCTTTTCAAATGTGTCAGTTGTTTGCATCAGGTGGCCAAACTATTGGAGTTTCAGCTTTAGCATCAGTCCTTCCAATGAATAGTCAGGACTGATTTCCTTTAGGATGGACTGGTTTGATTTCCTTGCAGTCCAAGGTACTCTCAAGAGTATACTCCAACACCACAGTTGAAAAGCATCGATTCTTCAGCTCTCAGCTTTCTTTGTAGGCCAGCTCTCACATCCATACATGACTACTGGAAAAACCATAGCTTTGGCTAGACATAGCTTTGACCTTTTTTGGCAAAGTGATGTCTCTGTTTTTTAATATGTTCTCTAGGTTGGTCATAGTTTTTCTCCCAAGGAGCAAGTGTCTTTTAATTTCATGGCTACAGTCACCATCTGCAATGATTTTGGAGCCCAAAAAAGTCAAGTCTGTCAATATTTACATTGTTTCCCCATCTATTTGCCATGAACTGATGGGACCAGATGCCATGATCTTCGTTTTCTGAATGTTGAGTTTTAAGCCAGCTTTTTCACTCTCCTCTTTCACTTTCATCAAGAGACTCTTTTGTTCTTCTTTGCTTTTTGCCATAAGTGTGGTGTCATCTGCATATCTGAGGTTATTGATATTTCTCCCAGCAATCTTGATTCCAACTTGTGCCTCACAGACCAGCGTTTCTCGTGATGTACTCTGCATAGAAGTTAAATAAGCAGGGTGACAATATACAGGCTTGATATACTCCTTTCCTCATTTTGAACCAGTCTGTTGTTCCATGTCCATTTCTAATTGTTGCTTCCTGACCTGCATACAGATTTCTCAAAATGCTGGTCAGGTGGCCTGGTATTCCCATCTCTTGAATTTTCCAGAGTTTATTGTGATCCACATAGTCAAAGGCTTTGGCATAGTCAATAAAGCAGAAGTAGATGTTTTTCTGGAACTCTCTTGCTTTTTCCATGATCCAGCGGATGTTGGCAATTTGATCTCTGGTTCCTCTGCCTTTTCTAAATCCAGCTTGAACATCTGGAAGTTCATGGTTCATGTACTGTTGAAGCCTGGCTTGGAGAAGGTTGAGCATTACTTTCCTAGTGTGTGAGATGAATGCAATTGTGTGGTAGTTTGAGCATTCTTTGGCATTGCCTTTCTTAGGGTTTGGAATGAAAACTGACCTCTCTAGTCCTGTGGCCACTGCTGAGTTTTCCAAATTTGCTGGCATATTGAGTTCAGCACTTTCAGAGCATCATCTTTTAAGTTTTGAAATAGTTCAACTGAAATTCCATCACCTCCACTAGCTTTGTTCGTAGTGATGCTTCCTAAGGCCCACTTGACTTCACATTCCAGGATGTCTGGCTCTAGGTGAGTGATCACACCATTGTGATTATCTGGGTCATGAAGATCTTTTTGTGTATAGTTCTTCTGTGTATTCTTGCCACCTCTTCTTAATATTTTCTGCTTCTGTTAGGTCCCTACAATTTCTGTCCTTTATTGAGCCCATCTTTGCATGAAATATTCCCTTGGTATCTCTAATTTTCTTGAAGAGATCTCTAGTCTTTCCCATTTTATTGTTTTCCTCTATTTCCTTGCATTGATTTCTGAAGAAGGCTTTCCTATCTCTCCTTGCTCTTCTTTGGAACTCTGCATTCAAATGGGTATATCTTTCCTTTTCTCCTTTGCCTTTCACTTCTCTTCTTTTCACAGCTATTTGTAAGGCCTCCTCAGACAACCATTTCGCTTTTTTGCATTTCTTTTTCTTGGGGATGTTCTTGATTCTTGTCTCCTGTACAATATCATGAACCTCTGTCCATAGTTCATCAGACACTCTATCAGATCTAATCCCTGAATCTGTTTGTCACTTCCACTGTATAGTCATAAGGGATCTGATTTAGGTCATACCTGAACGATCTAGTGGTTTTTCCTACTTTCTTCAATTTAAGTCTGAATTTGCCAGTAAGGAGCTCATGATCTGAGCCNGAACCTCTGTCCATAGTTCATCAGACACTCTATCAGATCTAATCCCTGAATCTGTTTGTCACTTCCACTGTATAGTCATAAGGGATCTGATTTAGGTCATACCTGAACGATCTAGTGGTTTTTCCTACTTTCTTCAATTTAAGTCTGAATTTGCCAGTAAGGAGCTCATGATCTGAGCCACAGTTAGCTCCTGGTCTTGTTTTTGTTGACTGTATAGAGCTTCTCCATCTTTGGCTGCCAAAAGTATAATCAATCTGATTTTGGTATTGACCATCTGGTGATGTCCATGTGTAGAGTCTTCTCATTAATTTCGTTAACCAAATCCCTTTGCTATGTGAGGTGCTGTGATCTTGAGAGTAACACTAGGGTATGAAGTTTATGAGGTCCACTTAGAATTTTTTCCGCCACATGTAACTAAGCCCCACAGCTCTGGTGACTGGAGACAAGAAAGGCTTATCTCTAATTTATGAACAAGCCCATCTTGGGTTGCTTCTCGCCCTGTTCTGTGATGTTCCTGCTCTAAGAAACAGACCGATGGAGCACCTACCACCATCTGGAGCACTGCCAGTTGCATAGCAGTGGGAGAATGTGCTGGTAGGTCATACACTTGTTCTTAAGCCTCTGCCCAGAGGGCACATACGTCGCTTCTGATCACGTTCTATTGACCAAAGCAAGTTACATGGGCAGACTACCTTCAAAGGGCCAGAGAAGTACAAACCTATCATCTGCCTGCTAAAGGGGAGACCCAGAAATCTTTGGAGAAATAGAACTAATAACTAACACAGTTGTTTTGATCATCAACACGGTTATTTCCTTCCAGCAGACAAAATGCATTCACCTCTCCTGCTTTCCAAGGAGGACAACTCCAAAGTCCTATTTAGCTGCACATCAAATCAAACTTCAGATGTGAAGTTTGGAGATATGTAGGAATCTCTACATCAAGGATTAAGTGTGCTTCCCCGTGTCGTGAGTCTAAACGCCCCCTCTGTGTTGTTGTCGCATTTAACAGAGAAAGAAACAGGCTTCAAAGAGTTGTCCCTTGCTGCACTCAAGTCAAGCAATCAATGAGCTCCAGGACTGAAATCGACATCTCTTTCTTCCCAACAGCCTCAGGACTGTATTGCCAGTTGACTAACAGGATGCAGTGTGGTGGGGCTGCCAGCGACTTAAGACCATTGTCCAGGTGGGGAGCTAAGCCCCAAAGAGAAAGATCCCCCAATATGGGCTTTCCCAGTGGCTCAGGTGGTAAAGAATCTGCCTGCAATGTGGGAGACTTGGGTTCAGTTCCTGGGTTGGGAAGATTCCCTGGAGCAGGGTATGGCAAACTGCTCCAGTATTCTTGCCTGGAGAATCCCATGGACAGAGGAGCCTGGCAGGCTACAATCCGTGGGATCGCAAAAAGTCAGACATGACTTAGCAACTAAACCACCACCACACATAAACACACACACACACACACACGTGTGTGTATATATATATATATATATATATGGCTTCCCAGCTGGCACTACTGCTTAGGGTCACAAAGAGTTGGACATGACTGAAGCTACTTAGCAGGCACACACATGCAGACACAAATACACACACACACACGCACATATGTAAAGAAAGCCAAAGAAATTAAAAGAGCTTATCTATGTGGAACTGGATAGAGGGAGGTGAAAAACGTGGGGCAAAGAGCCCTTGAGCACTGTTCTCAACCACGTGTGTGTGTGTGTATGTGTGTGTTTGTGTATTTAAATCTCAAATGTGCATTACTTTAATAAAAATGAAATATGAACATGTCTGTGTGTATACGTCTGTATAATCGAAACCAGTGTGCCTTTTCTCACCGATATAGCAAAGGGACAGTACCATTTCTAGCTGGTTTTGGAGTGGTTTCTATGTGAGTCTGACTGAAATTCCTGGCCGTCTTTGCTTGGCCCATTTCCCCCTTTACTAGAACTGCCTGGGGCTTTGTGAACTCTGTAAAAGAAAGTTCTTCATGTAACCTTTCCAGTCGTGTCTGTTAATCACTGACCTTTCTTCTTGATGACTCTTCACCCATTTCAGCCCCTGTGGGCAATTTTGGGAAAAATGAGGGGGCCTGAGATGGTATTCAAAGGGAGGAGAAAGAAACCTGAAGTAAAACTGGACCAGGTGCTAGAACATGGATCTTGAAACACGTGCAGAAGGAGAGGAGCTGGTGTCCACAGAGATGAATAAGGGGATGTCCAGGAAAAGTGCAGTATTCTTAAGGGGCAAAAAGTGTCCAGAGGGAATGAGAAGAGGTTGAGAAAACAAATGAGCAAAGTAGGTAAGTGAGAGTCCCAAAGCAGCAGTGATCTCCCAGCAGAAAAGTGTCACCAGATACGCGTGAGTGTGTGCATACTCCCTCCCTGCACACCGTGTGCATGGTGCTATAGCACTTACACCACCTCATGTTACTTCTTTTTATTTTCTTCTCTCTCTCTCTCTCTCTCTCTTTTTTTTTTTTTTTTGACTGCACTGTGCAGTGTGTAGAATCTTAGTTCCCTGACCAGGGATCTAACCAGTGCCCCCTGCTTTGAAGGGCAGAGTCCCAACCACTGGACCCCCAGGGAAGTCTCCTCATCATGTTATTACTTCTGTAACTCGCCAGGACCCTGAAGTGAAGACCCACAGTTCTACCCAGAAATGGAAGACTCTCCCATCCTTTCATCTGGTTCTTAAGCCAAAGGCGCAGAGCCTCATTGGCTATCTTCCACTTGTTAATTCAAGAAAATGCGTCTTCCCCTCTTAGCTTCCATGGCATCCCGTTGCTCCTGGTGGCCCCTCGTATACAGGCTGTGTGTAGGCTGTCCTTTCTGTATATGAGCACTGTTTTATGTTGCATTAAAATGAACATTTGTTTTGCTCATATCCCTGTATGTACCTTTAGGACCTCAAGGGCAGGAGTGGTGTCTAGTTCCCATTTATCTTTGGCATCAAGCCCGGGGCCTGGCACTTAGTAGGTTCCTGGTTAGTATTTCTTCAATGAATCATTGGTCTAAATGTGAGCAGGGTTGGAGGGCAGCTGGGTGCCAAAGAGGAGGGAAAAGGTCAAGGCTTTCCTCATAATTTTCCTTCAGATCTACTTTCTTTTTTCTAACTCAAGTCAAATTCTCATTCTTATATCTATTTCCTTTTCATTTTGCTTGTTAGAGAAAAAAAAAAAAGAAGAAGAAATAAGAACCAGGGGAAGGACACTGGTTGTATTTTAGTGTGTCAGTGGCCCACACTATATACTCATATCCCCAAAGGTTTGCTTTCTCCCTTCATTTTTTTTGCTCTCACAAGCCTCTTGTTTTGGTGGAAAGACAAAAAAAAACAAAAAAAAACAAACAAAAAAAACAAGTGGATTGATTGTATTCCAGGAGATTCACTGGGCCTTTTTTTTTTTTTAATTGTTATTAACTCACAGTAATTCTCAGCTCAGGCCCTTTTATCCCTATTTTAAAGCTGAGTAAACAGGGAATTCCATGGTGGACCAGTGGTTAGGACTCTGTACTCACTTGCCAAGAAACCAGGTTCAATCTCTGGTCAGGAAACTAGAGTCCCACAGCCATGAGACCAAAAAATAAAATAAAATTTGAGGAAATGAAGATACAGAGATACACAATGGGCTTGAAAGTGGCAGAGCTAGGAGAGAGCTCATTCATTAGCATTGCTGCCCAGGTCTCCTCTCCTGGGTATCTTTAAAGTGCATTTTCTTAAGGAAGACCTTAGAAACTTTCAGTATGTACAAAGACCCACTGTACACTTTGGAGAGCTGAGGTCCAGTAGAAGGAGGCGACTTGCTTAATGTAGATCATTTATTTTTCATAAGTGCTTTGCTTTTTCATAGATCTTCCCTTGCCCTGCTCAAGAATATACTCGCGATGCTTTTCATAATGAAACCAGCAGATCAGAGGACTGTGGGAAACAAATGTCTGTGAATAATTCTTAGCTAACTGGTTTCATCGGATGCGTGTATTTTGTATGCAGAACCTTAATGTCAGGCAAGCTCAAGTTCAAATCCCAGCCTTGCGACTTATTATCTGTGGGAGGAAGGAGTTAAGGTCTCTGGGCATCAGTTTTTTTCTAGGGTTATCACAAGAGTTGAATGAGAAGAAATATGTAAAGCATTTAGCATATTATCTGGGGCACGGTAAGAGCATCATATAAAAGTGTTATTGCCTTTATTGTTAAGCTTGCCAAGTGCAGACCTGTGAGAAGTGTGTCATTGATGGTAAACACTGTGGAAAACGTTTCTTGTTCACTTTGTTCCACTTCCCACCATGGAAACATGAGTGTATCTCTTATACAAATCCAAATCCCCATCTAACATTCTGGCTGGGTTGGACTTTAATAATTCTTGCATCCTTGGTATTTATAAAATGTCAATTTTCTTTTTCAAAATTATACCCTGAGAAAGAGGTTGCTCTGTTCTGATATGCCACTTTCTTCTTTCTAAGTGGCTTTAATCTTTTTTCATTCACAAGAGCTAGAACTCAAGGAGTGTTGCTATGGAGAAAATCATGATATCATTAATAATAGAAATGCTTTGAGGTCACACACTTGGCTGGGGCATTGGCTTTAAGCATTGTGAGTTACTAGAAGTACTTGAAATTTCAGAAAGGAGAGCTATGGTCTTAGATTTCAATTTGCCTATTGACTAGACTACACACAGGGATAGGAATAGTAGGGGAAGGATGCATGGGCTTTGGAGTCAGGGATTTTTTTGTTGTTTAGTCACTAAGCCCTGTCCAACTCTTTGTGACCCCATCGACTGTATCCTACCAAGCTCTTCTGTCCATGGAATTTCCCAGGCAAGAATGCTAGAGGGGGTTGCCATTTCCTTCTTAAGGGGATCTTCCTGTGTCGGGGATCAAACCCACATCTCTTGCATTGGCAGGTGGATTCTTTATCAATGAGCCACCAGGGAAGCCGGAGTCAGGGAGACCAGCTTGCAAACGCTGGGAGCATCACTTACAACCGTGGTCTTGACAAAGCTTGGTAAGCCCTCTGCTTCTCACATTTCTCACCATAAGAGAGGCTGTTGATTCCTACATTTCAGTGTTGTTATAAACCTTAACTGTGGGTTAAATATCCAGAGTCTCTCACACTGAGCATGCTCACAAATAATAACTGTTTATTTTATTATTTGGAGCCATAGTGTAAAATGAAGTTTTGCCTCAATTACTTCATGGAATCAGACAAGTTCTGTAAATGGCAATTAAAAGTTCCACAAAAAATGCACTGAATTTTCAGTTTTGACCCATTTTCTAAATGCAGTGAATTCTCTAAATGGAGTGTAATTTCAGTAAGGATTCTGATCCATTTTCTAAATGCAGTGAATTTTCAATAAGGAAATGAAAATCAGTTTCAACAGTGATTTCAGAAGCCAAAGTTTTTGCTTGGAGGAGAAGGATGAGCCTCTCCTATCTTCTGAATTTCAACATTTCTCAAAATAATTGGAATACATTAACACCTTCAAAACAATTTCTCATCACAGTGTTTTCCACTTCATTTCTAAAACATCGGTTGTTTGGAATGAAATCCTTATGTTCTTAATTCCTTCCTCTTGATTCAGTGCTAAGGCTTTAATAAAGGAGATAAATGCCCAAAATACCCGGCAAAACTAAGACTTGTGATTTTGGATTTAAAGCTTTGTTATTTCTATATTTTAAACTAACTTGATAATGTCGATACAATCAGTGACCCCTCTTCCACTGTACGGAAGGAAAAACCAAGGTTCAAAGGGAGGTCTGAAATGTGCTTGACCCTGACAGTAAATTACAGGGCCAGACCATTTGCCTTCTGAAATTGTAAGTGAATTCAAGGGAAGACTGTAAAGATCAATTAAAGGGAAAAACTTGAAAGTGAGTGGCAAACTCTTAAATGTTAGAGGGGACTTCCCTGGTTGCCCAGTGGTTAAGGCTCTGTGTTCCTAACACAGAGGGCACAGTTCCCCTGGTTGGGGAACTAAGATCCTACATGCCACACACGTGGGCAAAAAAATAATNGTAAAGATCAATTAAAGGGAAAAACTTGAAAGTGAGTGGCAAACTCTTAAATGTTAGAGGGGACTTCCCTGGTTGCCCAGTGGTTAAGGCTCTGTGTTCCTAACACAGAGGGCACAGTTCCCCTGGTTGGGGAACTAAGATCCTACATGCCACACACGTGGGCAAAAAAATAATAATTAAAAATTAAATATTTTTGAAAATTTTAAGCACTCAGTTGTTGTTTGCTCCATGACTGAATGAGAAGGTTCTGATCCCCAATGTTACCTGGGTAAAGGCAAAGTCAGGCACAAGAGTGGGAATCTTCATTCTTGGCTTGCAGGCTCTGGAATCAGACATTTATAGGCAGGAGTAATGGCTCAGGCTTTTGCTCCCCTTGTCACCTGGATCATTCACTTAAATGTAACGAGCCTGAACCTCTTTACAGGTGTATCAGGGACCATGACATTTCCCTCATTGGCTGGAAGAAGGATTATCTAAAACAAAGGGCAGATTGCTTGATACAGGAGCTTGGCATAAGGGTTTGCTTTTTTCTGCACCCTATCACTCTGCAAAAATATTTCAACGTGCTCTCAAATTTCAGCTCCAGAGACGTGCTTAGAAATAAATCCAAACTAAAGACAATCATCACACAAGGGGTTGGAAAAGAGAGATGAAATGGTTTATTATATGTGGCAGAAGTCAAAGAGGACCCATGGCTAGTCTAGGAAGTTAAAAAGGACTATGAACCTATACTAATAAGAAAACATTTCATTGGAGTTTCCTGAGAAATAAATGTTACACGGCTTTAATTGACTATTTATTCGTGGCTATGGTTGCTGGACCCTTGCTATGGGACCTGGCCTTTTAACCACCAATCTGAGTTATAAAAGAACATAATTTAGTTACAAAAATTGAGATGGATAGTGACTGTTTAGAAGGAAAATGTTCTAACGTATATTTTTTTCTTTCAACAACCTGTGTTTTCCTTCACTTTCCTTCAATTCTAATCTTTTTTATAATTACTTAATGAGTGTGCATTAGTCAGGATGAGCTAGGTTATGCTGCAGTTATAAATAAACTTTGAGATATCAGTGATATAAGCAAGCATGTTTATTTCCTGTGTACACTCATATTCCATTGACTCAGTCAAGGACCCAAGTTGATGGAGATTCTACTGTCTTGACATGTGACTTGACAATTCATTAGAGGTAAGAGAGAGAAAAACTGGAGAACTGTTGTTGTTGTTCAGGCACTAAGTCGTGTCCGACTCTTTGCAACCCCATGACCTGTGGCAAGCCAGACTTCCCTGTGCTTCAGTATCTCCCGAAGTTTGCTCAAATTCACGCCCATCATGTTGGTGATACTACCTAACAACTTCATCCTCTGCTGCCCCCTTCTCCTCCTGCCCTCAACCTTTCCCAAGATCTTTTCCAATGAGTTGGCTCTTGGCATCAGGTGGCCAAAGTATTGGAGCTTCAGCTTCAGCATCAGTTTTTCCAATGAATATTCAGGACTGATTTTAGCTCAACTGAAAAAATATACATCACTACTGTTCATGTTTCATGGCAAGGTGTTCAGAAGCCTAGAATTCCATTGGCCAGGGAAGGAGGAATATGAAACAGGATCTGGTGAACACAGCAGTCTCCTCATGTCAGTTAACAATTGCATATGTGCGCACCATATCTTCTTTATTCATTTGTCTGTTGATAGACCCTTCAGTTGTTTCCATATCTTGGCAATTTGAAAATAGTGCTGCTGTGAACTCTGGGTGGTGTACATGTGTCTTTTCAAATTAGTGTTTCTGTTTTTTTTTCTTTTTTTCCCCCAGATAGATGCCTGGCTGAGGAATTTCTGGGTCATATGGTAGTTCTACTTTTAGTTGTTTGAGAAACCTCCATTCCATTTTCCACAGTGGCTCTTTTCATAGAGGTGCTATTTTAAACATTTAAATTGCATGATATTGTTCAAGACTGTGGGATGTGGCATGGTATTATAGAAAAATGTATTAGAACAGAAGAGAAAGAAATGGACTGATTTTCACATGTACTGAACACCAAGAGCTGTGTCAAGTCTAGACATTGTCTCACTGAGTCACCATGAGCTCTAGTTGTGTTAACATCTCCATTCTATAAACAGAGAGGTAAGAAACTGGGCCAAGATCCCAGCTGATCAGCCAAGAATCCCGTATTTAAACTCAGGTGTTTAAATCCCATATTTAACACCTCGGAGTGCAGCCCTCGTCTCCATGCCTATCACTGCCTAACCCCCAGGGCTGATGGTGAGTTCACTGTCACTGGAGGGATTCAAGCGGAGGCTGGAACATTGTCTTCTGGGGATAACATGGAGCTGGGGTAGCTTGAGTTGGGCTTTGCATTAGATAACCTTGAAAATGCTTTCAGGAGCCAGAACTTTGTGTTTGTGTAGTTGAGCCTCAGGGATTCCTACCTTGGGAGAAACAAGAAGTGTCCATGATGAAGAAGCCATTCCCACAAAGTGCTGTCTTGGACCCCATGGCTGCCCGAGCCTGGCAGTTTCCCAGAGAAAGGAGCCCAGAAGAACTTAATTGCTGAGCTTTTTGAATTTGGAGCTCGAAATGTCCACTCGCCCTCTAGTTTCCTTGTTAAATCTGTTCAAGTGGAAATTTTTGACAGGTGTAATTAAGGTCACTTTCAAGAGCAAATAAACACTTGTTTATCTCAAGGTCACTTACTCCATAGTTTCCCGAGACATTTAGCAAGCCCCAGCAGCTGCAGAAAGCAGGCAGTAGACCAGGAGAGAAGGCCAGGGGCACACAGGACCACAGTTTACTCTCCTGGGCTCAGGATAGCCTGTGGAGTCAGGGTTGGGGATAATTCAGAGACAAGCAATTGCCCTCTCCATGCGCTGTCCCCAGACTGTAGTGATTTAGGGGGAAAAAACAGTCATGCAAATGTCAGGAAACTCCATCTCAGACACAAGCTGGCTATGTGACTATAGCTTAGTCACTTCTCCTATCCAGATATTCATTTCTTGTCACATCTCAAATACATTCTTTTCTTCTTTTAATCATTTTTTTGTTTATGGCTGTGCTGGGTCTTCGCTTTTGCAAGTGGGCTTTCTCTAGTTGCAGAGAGTGGGGGATACTCTCTAGTGCTGAGTGGGCTTCTCACTGCAGTGACTTCTCATTGCAGAGCATGGGCTCTTGGGATGAGATTCAGTAATTGTGGCTCCTGGGCTCAAGAGCACAGGCTCAGCAGTTGGGGCACCTGGGTTTGGTTGGGCTTTCGTGGTGGCTCAGGAGTAAAGAATCCGCCTGCAGTGCAGGAGAGAAGGTTCAATCCTAGGGTCTGGAAGATCCCCTGGAGTAGGAATCCCACTCCAGTATTCTTGCCTGGAAAATCCCATGGACAGAGGAGCCTGGTGTTCTACTGTTCATGAGGTCACAAAGAGTTGGACAAAGCTGAAGTGACTGAGCACGGAGCACGGATGGGCTTAGTTTTCTCGCAGCAGGTGAAATCTTCCAGACCAGGAATAGAACCCCTGCGCCCTGCACTGGCAGGTGGATCCTTAACCATTGGAGCACTGGGAAGTCCCAGATAGACTCTTAAATCAGGTGCTTGCTGATTCTTTTCATGTCCTGTGTTGTCTGTAGATCCAAGGTGATGATCTAGGGCTCTGTTTTCTCACCGATGTGAAGGACAGCGGCTCGTGCGCAAGAGGAGCGTGGTGGAGTGAGTCCAGCATCTGGATGACAAAGACGTGGCTTCCGGCTCTGTCACTCACTGGCTGTGTTGCCTCGGGCAAGGTCCCTCTCTGCACCTGGTCCTGCAGAAACAGAAACAGTGTTGTCTACATCACTCGACTATGATGAGAATTAAATAGTAAAAACAGCCTCTGGCTCAGACACATCACATATGTTAACATGCCCCCCTTCTCCTCCTCCTCCTCAAAATACCAGGAAATAAGATGACCCTTCAGTATCCCCAGAAGTATATCTTATGGGTCAGAACTATTCAGGGACCCAGAATTCTGCAGGCAGTAGTTGAAAGAGGAAAGTAATTTTGAGCACAACACAATGAACATCTTTTCATCTGTCATCAGTTCAGTTCAGTTCAGTTGTTCAGTCATGTCTGACTCTTTGCAAACCCATGGACTGCAGCACACCAGGCTTCCCTGTCCATCTCCAACACCTGGAGCTTGTTCAAACTCATGTCCATCGAGTCAGTGATGGCATCCAACCATCTCATCCTCTGTCATCCCCTTCTCCTCCTGCCTTCAATCTTTCCCAGCTTCAGGGTCTTTTCAAATGAGTCAGTTCTTCACATCAGGTGGCCAAAGTACTGAAGCTTCAGCTTCAGTCAGTCCTTCCAATGCATATTCAGGACTGATTTCCTTTAGGATGGACTGGTTTGATCTCCTTGCAGTGCAAGGGACTCTCAAGAGTCTTCTCCAACCTCTGTCATAACCAACTCTCATTTTGACACTCCCTCATCAGGTGGCACTAGTGGTAAAGAACCTGGCTGCTGATGCAGGAGACTTCAGTGATGCGATTTGATCCCTGGGTTTGGAATATCCCCTTCCAAGAGAAAGGCATGGCAACCTACTCCAGTAATCTTGCCTGGAGGATCCCACGGACAGAGGAGCCTGGCAGGCTATAGTCCTTAGAGTCACAAAGAGTTGAACACTACTGAAGCCACTTAGGTGGCATGCACACACATCAGACTTATGAAAAGATATCTCTAATGGAGATAAGAAAAAGAAAGCACCAGTGTAAAAAGAAATGAACCCAAGTTTCAGAGGGTACAAGTCAGTGGTGCAGCCTGGTGACAGTGGATGGCCAAGCAGGTGGGGGATTTCCCTCACCTTGACCCAGAAGTCTCTTGGGACTTACCTGAGACTGCAGAAAGTATCTCTGCAGGGACCTGTTAACACTCATCCCAAGCTGGGAGCCACAGAGGAAAGACGTATGCACATCTGACTGCCATTTGGGAGAATGTGAGAGATACTTCAATTGAACTTGACTTCCAAATTCTTTTATGTAAGATTTGGAGTGGCTGGGGCTCAGCAATTTAGCTGTTGCCGCTGGAAATTACTTTTTTTTTTTTTTTGTACTATTTTTATTACTTTGTTTCAACCTCAGTTCACAGCTTTATCCCTCCACCCCCAGTACGGGCAAACCACTGTAGCCTGGGGAGTGCTGAGTGCTTACAAAGTATCAAACATTCTCCTCAGTTCAGTTCAGTTGAGTTCAGTGGCTCAGTCCTGAACAACTCTTTGCGATCCCATGAATCGCAGCATGCCAGGCCTCCCTGTCCATCACCAACTCCCGGAGTTCACTCAGACTCACGTCCATCGAGTCAGTGATGCCATCCAGCCATCTCATCCTCTGTCGTCCCCTTCTCTTCCTGCTCCCAATCTCTCCCAGCATCAGAGTCTTTTCCAACTCTTTGCATGAGGTGTCCAAAGTACTGGAGTTTCAGCCTCAGCATCATTCCTCCAAAGAAATCCCAGGACTGTTCTCCTTCAGAATGGACTGGTTGGATCTCCTTGCAATCCAAGAGACTCTCAACAGTGTTCTCCAACACCACAGTTCAAAAGCAGCAATTCTTCGGTGCTCAGCCTTCTTCACAGTCCTAATCTCACATCCATACATGACTACTGGAAAAACCATAACCTTGACTAGATGGACCTTTGTTGGCAAAGTANGTCTTTTCCAATGAGTCAGCTCTTCGCATGAGGTGGCCTAAGTACTGGAGTTTCAGCTTTAGCATCATTTCCTCCAAAGAAACCCCAGGGCTGATCTCCTTCAGAACGGACTGGTTGGATCTCCTTGCAGTACAAAGGACTCTCAAGAGTCTTATCCAACACCACAGTTCAAAAGCATCAGTTCTTTGGTACTCAGGTTTCTTCACAGTCCAACTCTCATGTCCATACATGACGACAGGAAAAACCATAGCCTTGACTAGATGGACCTTTGTTGGCAAAGTAATGTCTCTGCTTTTCCATATGCTGTTTAGGTTGGTTATAACTTTTCTTCCAAGGAGGAAGCATCTTTTAATTTCATGGCTGCAGTCACCATCTGCAGTGATTTTGGAGNTTTGATCTCTGGTTCCTCTGCCTTTTCTAAAACCAACTTGAACATCAGGAAGTTCACGGTTCACGTATTACTGAAGCCTAGCTTGGAGAATTTTGAGCATTACTTTATTAGCATGTGAGATGAGTACACTTCAGTGCAAAGGCCCTGGGGTCATGCGGACCTTGGAATGTTTGAGGAGACAACAGCCTGTGCAAAAGGGAACAGGAAAAGATATGAGGCTGGATTGCATTGAATTTCATGAAAAATAAAAGCCTAGAATCACTTTTGCATTCTGCTTCTCAAGAACGATTGAATCATCCTTTAAGTCGAATCAGAGTAATTTTGTTCTTCTCAGGTTCTGTCAATGTGATATTTAAATTTAGTCTTCTCGATCCCAACATGACACCTACAGAGTCTGAAAAGAGGAGGATGTTTATGAAAACATGGAGACAGAAAGCAAGAAACCATAAAGTGAACACTGACCACATAACTGGCGGAAGCTACTACTGGAATGATTCTATCATCACTGTTAGAGTATTAGCAAACACTAATAGGGTTTATGTGACAGAAACCCTGTTCAAACTGACTTAACAAAACGGATAGTTTATTACAAATGATCCTGTGATTGCATGAGACGGGAATGTGCCAGCGCCTTAGGAGGAATCAGAACCAGACACTCAAATGGTACTAAAATCCTGGGTCAATGATCTGTATTCCTCTTTCTGAATCTGATTTATTTGTCTACTTTTTTTCCCCTCTTTTTTAAGCTATGTGTCCTTCCCTCTCTGTTTTATTTCTCAGGTTCATCATGTACAATAAATAACAACTGACAATTCCCAAACTTTTCATATATTTTCCAAAGTTAGTGTTTTTACTGTGAGTCCCTCCTTTCCCAAAACCTCAGGGACGGGACCATTGGCCCAACCTCTGGACCAATCAAATGTACTCAGAGGGTGAACTCATGTACAGGAATTGCTCCTTTTCCAGGCACGTAAATAAGAGAGAAGAAGTAGTCTCAAGAGAACCAAGAGGAGTAGAGATGTTCACATTAGAAGGCAGGTTGCTGAGAAGAAAACAATAGTTACCCACTATAATCATCATATGTATTTTTATTTATGATCAGTTCTGACAAGTTTTTTAGTACTTGTAAATTTATCAGCTCTTGGAGTAGCCTGGGAGAGACTTTATTGTATCAGTAACTCTTTACAACCTGACACAGAACTATTGCTAGTTCTTTCCAAGGGTTTGATGAATAATGCTTCTCCCTCCCCATGGTTTGCCCACCTCCTTTGCTGCGAAGACCGGAAGCTCTGCCTTTGCTCCATTTCTGGCATTTAATGCAGATTCCTCTGGTGTTATTCTTAGAGATGATAAGGAACAGCTGGTCACCATCTTTAGCCCAGTAATGTTTGATACATTTGAAAACTGCTCTTAAGTCAATCCTTTCACTCCTCTTCAGACTAAATAAACCCAACGGCTCCAGCCTTGTATCTGAGCCTCATCGTTGTGGTCGCTATCATCTTGATTGTTCTATCTTCTCCTTTTCGGAAGGTGGGTCTACTTTGGCCCCTAGCCATTGACATCGCTGCTTTGTTGACAACAGTTCATCCCTGGAATATTTCAGAGAAGAGAATCAGTAACTGCACAAGGAATCACATTCTGATGTGGGTGAGTTGTGGGCCAAAATCTCTGTGTGATTTTCCTAGTTGCTATGACTGGGACTCCAGTGTCACTGCATAGCGTTGTGTGAGCATGGATTCAAATCCTGGGTCTAATGCTTATTGATGGGCAAGGGATTCAATTCTTTGTCTGGCTTGCTTCATCTGGGCTGTGGTAATAAGAATAGCAATAATAGTAAGAGAATTCATTGGGAGGATTCATGGAAGGGGCTAGAGTGACAGACCACATAAGAGTTGCTCCTTAAATCTTAGTTCTGTTCCTGTTCTCCTTGCCTACATGGAGAAATTAACAGCCAATAGCAGCTGGATTAATGAACAGAAGAAAATTCAGCTTTAGGTGCCAGCTCTACAAGTAGATATGGGACCTCGGGAAAGTCTCTTCACTGTACGACACTCATCTCTAAAATCGACAGCTGGAAATAGAGATGAAATTGATTCCTAGAATTGTTGACAGCTCTACAAAACCTTCCCTGGTGACCCAGACAGAAAAGAATCTGCCTACCATGTGGGAAGCCGGGGTTCGATCCCTGGGTTAGGAAGGTGCCCTGGAGGAGGCCTGGCAACCCACTCCAGCATTCTTGCCTGAAGCATCGCATGGACAGAGGAGCCTGGTGGGCTACAGTACATTGGGCTGCAAAGAGCTGGACACGACTGAGTGACTAAACACAGCTCAGCACTACAAAACCTTAAGACTGAATTTCCTTAGTTTGGCAATTTTCAATGAGTTAAGAGGTATTCACCACACATACTCTGGCCACAAGAGCAACACTGAACGCAATAGAATACCTTTAATCCACAGAATAATATTTTCCACATATTCATTACTTTTTCCATTATTTATTTATTTGGTTGTGCTGGGTCTTAGTTGAGGCATGCAGGATCTAGTTCTTGACCAGGGACTAACTCATGCCCTCTGCATCAGGAGCTCGGAGTATCTAAACTGTCGGGCCACCAGAGAGGTCCTTATATCTTTAATTGCATTAAATATCTCCAGGAAGCAATCTGGTATGCTGAAGAGTTCTGATTGCTTCTCATACCCTATCAAAGGTCAGAGGCAAATAGTGAGATAAGAGTGGGGAAAATCGAAAGTCCATGGTGGCTGTGGTCAACTCCAGAGAAGAGAGATCAGAGCTGATCCCCATAGTGACCATCACGAATGAGGGAAGGTCCCAGCACCAAGATCCAGAACCTAAGGCAGGGGCAGCACTAGAGAGGCAGAGAGCATAGAGGTTAAAGGATGAGTTTTAGAGTCTAACACACCTGGCCTGAAATCCTTTCTGTGCTACTACCTGTAACATGAAGATAATGACAGTTATCTAGGAGTGCTGTTGACAATATTAATGAGATAATATATGGAAAGTAATTAACATGTGGTGAGTGCCCCATCAACTGTGACTTGCGTTATTAACAGCAGGGGCTAAGTGGCTCCAGTCATGTCCGACTTTTTGCAACCCCATGGACTGTAGCCCGCCAGGCTCCTCTGTCCATGGGATTTCTCAGGCAAGAATACTGGAGTGGGTAGCCATTCCTTTCTCCAGAGGATCTTCCCGATCCAGGGATCGAACCTGAGTCTCTTATATCTCCTGCATTTGCAGGCAGGTTCCTTTCCACTAGCGCCACCTGGGAAGTGCCAGGACTGTACCAATAAGACCCAGAGAGATATACCCACCTCTCCTCCTCCAACTGGCATATGTTTATCCTTAATACACAATCATTTCTTTTCTGGAAGTTCTTGATCCCAACAAGCCAAGAATTGCCTGACATTGTTTCCGGTGTGGATGAAAACAAAACTGAACTACATTTGCCTTTTAGGAGGAATTTTATTATTAATAGATGGTTGCTTCAGCAGCACATTTTGCTCTTAACTAATCTATATTAGCACTCTAAATTAACAATATTCTTAAATGAGCTTGCTTTTCTCAAACATGTGTTAATGCATATAAGGGGGAGACGGCTTGAAGTCTGGGGTTAAGATTTTATCACAGACAATCTGTGAAGGAGAAAAAGCACCTTGAGATAAACATTCATGAGATCAGCATATTTAATTACATTAAAACGAAAAGCTTCCTTCAGTGATNTAACTAATCTATATTAGCACTCTAAATTAACAATATTCTTAAATGAGCTTGCTTTTCTCAAACATGTGTTAATGAATATAAGGGGGAGACGGCTTGAAGTCTGGGGTTAAGATTTTATCACAGACAATCTGTGAAGGAGAAAAAGCACCTTGAGATAAACATTCATGAGATCAGCATATTTAATTACATTAAAACGAAAAGCTTCCTTCAGTGATGAAGAAAGCCAAACAGTTAACTAAAATAATAAGATCAATGAAAGGCTGAAGAAACTACATTCAATAAAAAGCTGGAACTCTTTTGACTGATAATTTAAACAAACAAAACAAAATGTTAAGAGCCTAATACATACATAGGCAAAAACCATAAACAACTGTGTTCTGAAGAGGAAACAAGCAGAAAAAAATACTGCTGCAAATAGTCCTGAGATATGCACATTAAGACATCAAAGTGTTTGATTCACCTATTAATTGTCACACTTTCCTCAAATAATTAGATTCAATGGTAGAGACCAGGAGATGAATGAAATAATCTAATATATTGTGGATAACCTTATGAATTGGTATAATAGTTTGGAAAAACATTTCAAAAATTTGTCTTAGAAGACACTGCTGGGATACTGACCTAAAGAAATGGGACAACATATGAAAAATATCAATGACATTCATTTCTAATAACAAAAAGAGCCAAATGCTCAAATAATACAAACTATGGGAGATTCATTCAATGTGGCATTATATAGTCGTCAATGACTGTATACAGAATAACTTGGTAAGCTGATGCCATTGTGTCATGGGGAAAGTAAGATGCAAAGTTTGTAAAACGTGGACATATTATAAAAATGAGAAGTTAATATACTAAAACCTGATTATTATTATTGCGGTATTATAATTATCTCCCTGAAAACAGCTTTCCTATGTCCTTCTCCANGTTGCAAAGAGTTGGACACCACTGAGCAACTAAGCACAGCACAGCAACACAAATCCATCTCTCCACTGAAAGTTTTGGAAACTCATATATCTCTGAGTCAAACTCTGTAACTTCACCTATAAAATATGAAGAGTGGGACCTATTCATCCCTAAGTTTTCCTTCAATTCTTATTTCATTTTTTCTAAGGATACAGTAGCAGAATTACCAGGTTGTTGTGTCTTCTTCCAGTAGGTGGCGCGATTGAGCACAAAATTTTTCTCAAATAACATTTTTTAATTTAAAAAAAAAATGAAAACAGAGGGAAAGATTCATCAATGTTGCTTTTACTCACTGTGAACCACTTCCCAGAATAGATCCACTAGGCCTGAAACTATAAGAAATATAAAAACTGAAACACATAAAGTGCTTCTTGTTAAAATCATGAAAAGGATCTGTTGGTTAACCACATTTTCTTACTTTCAAAAAGCCTTGTAAATTTGTGTGGGCCCGAGAACATATGCTGAAACTTGATTATACACTCTGATATGGAAAGGAAAGGGCAAGTTCTTTTTTCCTCTATTGGAAAATTTTACATTTATTTAAAAATGGGCATGATGCATAGTCTCCAATAGGATTTTTCCAAAGCTCTCCTGTAGGTGGATGAAATGAGATGATAATTAACAATGAAGTGCTATGATCACTTTAAAAATACCTACTATTTATTACTGCCATATTTTTATACACCTGCAGTGGCAATTATTAGAGTTATTCTCTCTTATATTTTATTACATGAAAGCATGAGGCTGAGAGAGGTTAAGAGATTTGCCACTAAGAGCAAATCAGTAGACGTGCGTGCTGAGTCACTTCAGTCATGTCCAACTCTTTGCGACCCGACGTACAGTAGCCCGCCAGGCTCCTCTGTCCATGGCATATCCCAGGCCAGAATACTGGAGTGGGTTGCTATTTCCTCCTCCAGGGAGTCGTCCCGACCCAGGGGTTGAACCCATATCTCTGTCTCCTGTATTGACAGGTGGGTTTTTTTTATCACTCACTTGAATGTAAATCCATTCTGGGTAGCTTCAGAGTCAGAGCTATTGCCCTGGAGCGCGAACGGAGTGACGTAGATTTGGTAAAAGGAAACATTGTCAAACTTTCTCAAAAAGATATGCTGAAGTTCCTCTGTTTCCTTAAAGATGCAAAACATTTGAAGAAGGCAGAGGCTGAACTAAATCAAGGTTTATGGTCCGCTTTTTGCCAGGAAACATTCACCAAAGAAAGAACAGTCAGGCACTTGAAGTCTATGGTAAAACAAAGAATGCTGCCCACCATTTAGTTCTACCAGAATCCAGTCCTTAGCCGCTGCCGGGGCTGGCCAGCAGAGCACTCCCACAGGAATTCAGGACAGAAAATAGGATGGTGTATACCAGGTTTATGAAAGGAAACCTCATCCTCAAGTGTGACTTTCAAGGGGTTCTGCAGATGGGCTCTCCTAGGACATAGTCCTGATTTCAATTGCTGCTTTAAGATGCTCTGACTGTGCAGACTCATTGAGATATTAGGAACATATTGTAAGCAAAGAGGGTAAGCGGTCTCCAGAGAAAGAGAAGCAGGCATGGCTTTTTCGACAAAAGAGAAATTCTTCCTCCCAGATCTCTCCTGCCTTTCTCCCCCATCATCCCTCTCACTCACCCCCCTTTAAAACCTTGAAATAAATATTTCTCCCTCCCCCAGTTTACTAGCCTGAAATTCTCAAAGAAGACTGAGGATTTCCTTCTCAGACTCTAGAATTCTGCCTGCTCCCTCCTAGCTTTATATTCTCTATCCCGGGCAATGTATTTCTGCTGTTGATGTTTTTCCCAGGGGAAATTATTCTTGTCACCTTTTCCCTCATCTAACTTCCTTTGTATTAGATGTTCATCAGAAAACATCCAAAGCCTGCTCAGATATTTATAAAGTGTATTTTTTCTATAGTGTGTATGTGAGATGGAGTGGGGTGTGGATTGTGGTGCTGGAGAAGATTCTTGAGGGTCCCTTGGACAGCAAGGTGATCAAACCAGTCAATCCCAAAGGAAATCAACCCTGAATATTCATTGGAAGGACTGATGCTCAAGCTGAAGCTCCAATACTTTGAGCACCTGATGTGAAGAGCTGACTCACTGGGAAAGCCCTGATGCTGGGAAAGATTGAGGGCAGGAGGAGAAGGAGGTGACAGGATGAGATGGTTGAATGGCTTCACCAACTCTATGGACATGAGTTTGAGCAAACTCCAGGAGATAGTGAAGGACAGGGAAGCCTGGAGTGCTGCAGTCCATGGGGTCTCAAAGAGTTGGACACAACTTAGAGTCTGAGCAGCAATAATAGCTACCGTTCTNAGGATGAGATGGTTGAATGGCTTCACCAACTCTATGGACATGAGTTTGAGCAAACTCCAGGAGATAGTGAAGGACAGGGAAGCCTGGAGTGCTGCAGTCCATGGGGTCTCAAAGAGTTGGACACAACTTAGAGTCTGAGCAGCAATAATAGCTACCGTTCTAGGTTCTTGGCTGAAAGCTCCCTGTAATAAGATAGATGGACGGGAGAAAGACAAAAGAATTTTTATTATTAATAATATGTGTACCTCTTGTATGCATGGAAGATATCCAGAAAACTGAGTAGTAACTCCTGGAAATACCTTAAGCCATCCCCTTAAATACCATCTTCAGGGAAAAAGAAAAGAAAGATGTTGGATGGGGGAAGGGCACCGATGGGAGGTTACCAGGAAAATCATAGTAAACAAGGGTATGGTTGCTGTGCACATTTGAGTGAATGCCTTCTCCAATGATAAGAGTTTTGAGAAATTTAGAATTATCCTCCTCTTCCAGGTACAGACAAGGAGACATGCTTAACAATGAAAATTTNTTTTTTTTTTTTTCTAGGTTCTTGTTTGAAAGCTCCCTGTAATAAGATAGATGGACAAGAGAAAGACAAAAGAATTTTTATTGTTAATAATATGTGTACCTCTTGTATACATGGAAGATATCCAGAAAACTGAGTAACTCCTGGAAATACCTTAAGCCATCCCCTTAAATACCATCTTCAGGGAAAAACAAAAGAAAGATGTTGGATGGGGGAAGGGCACCGATAGGAGGTTACCAGGAAAATCATAGTAAACATGGGTATGGTTGCTGTGCACATTTGAATGAATGCCTTCTCCAATGATAAGAATTTTGAGAAATTTAGAATTATCCTCCTCTTCCAGGTACAGACAAGGAGACATGCTTAACAATGAAAATTTCTCCTATGAATCCAAAGATCTTTTACGTAAGCTTAACTTCTCCTTTTTTAGAGCTTTTCCTGTGTCTGCTTTTTCTTAAAAATAATCAGCTGAAGATAATCCTTATGCCGAAGAGACATATTTTGGGGTGGCAGATTTTGCTCCCTTTCAAGTGGAAAGTATAAATATCACTCTCCTAATCTTCGAAAATCCCGTAGGAGCTCACAGTAGGACAGCTGACACTGCTGAGGGTCTGCACACTTCCTGCTCAGAGAGCCTGGAGGAGCTTAGCAGAGGTCTTCCTGCACATCAGATCCCAAATCACAAAGGGGGCGGGAGTGTTGAAAGGAACTCCTGACAAAAATGCCCTCCCCCTGGTCCATGCTCAGATTCCCCCATCATTAGCAAATTAGCCAAAGTCAGCCACAGTTACTCTTAAATTGTTGCAAGCCATGACACTAAATAGATAGAATATGGGCTCTGGATTTGGATCCTATGTTCTGAATGGATCCTGTACTCTAAATGGGGCTTCCCAGGTGGTGCAGTGGTAAAGAACCTGCTTGCCAATGCAGGAGACACAGGTAATGTGGGTTACATCCCTGGGTGAGGAAGATCTCCTGGAGTAGGAAATGGCAACCCACTACAATATTCTTGTCTGGGATACTCCAAGGACAAGGAGCCTGACGGGCTACAGTACATGCGGTCGCAAAGGGTTGGACAGAGCTGAGTGCGCACGCATGCTCTAAATGGAGTGACTCTCGACAGACGACTGCACAGTCTATGTGCCGTTTCTGCCCAAGATGGAAGTTGCAGGCAACAAGGGCACACGCACCTCCTGTTTCTGGCTGGAGAGGAGCAGGGAGGTGGGTGGAGAAAGAGTGAAGAAACCTACACAAGATGGACACAACCATCCTTCAGTTTCCATTCTGTTTCTGGTCAATTGATAGCCCAGCGAAGATCCAGCAGACGGTGCTGTTTGTTACCAGCTGCTGCTGCCTTAGCACAACAGGGAGGAGAGGCCCCTCTTCTCCTTTGCTGAGACTGCTCACCCCTAATTTTCACAGACTAGTTGAGAAACTTCAGAGGAAACACTGTCTCCATCCCCATGGTATTTTTGGCCATGCATTGTGATGCAAATGCAAATAGTGCCAACTATAAATTAGCAAATCAATGCATGCCCAAGAAAACGTATTACATGGAAACCACTACTAGTTTTGAAAGTCTTGCTTCTGAAACAGAACTGACTCCCTCTACATTTGTGATCCTGTTTGGGACAAAGTCTAGCTAGACTCCTTTGAGGATATCGAATTCCCACCTACTTACCCAGTCTCCGTCTCTTCAATTTATTTCTTAAAAAGATCCTGAAGAAATACTGTTTTGGATCTTCCACTTGGCCGTGAGTTCGGCATGGTGAGCCCTTCGAGGAGTGGGAATGCTCAGGTCATATGCTGACCATGGCAGAGAGCGGAGGTGGCACAGGTTTCCTTCGGTCCTTTGGGACTGAAAAATGACATCCCAAGGTTTTAGACTGAATTACAGGAGAGCACTTAGTTCTCAGTAAATCCACTGTGTTGGGCCAATGACTGTCATTCTTGCTTTAGTCTAAGTGCCTCTGAAGGCCTTAATGGTTGTCCCTATTACTGTCACGCCTGCGGTATTGTCACTGACTTAAATGGGAACTCAGCGCCAGAAGAGGAGACAGGTGGTCAAGAATCCCTTTTATTCCCTTATAATCTGGCAGGAAGTGAGGCCAAAAAAAAAAAAGACTATTTTAATACCCACTTTTACTTGTGCTGTTAAGCAGTTACGGCTCTATTTGTGGCATAGAAGATCACTTGTCATCAAATGAAATTGTTCTGTGCCTCTATTAGTAGATGGGCTGACTAATATAAGAGAAAGTGAAAGTTGCTCATTCATGTCCGACTCTTTGCAACCCCATGGACTGTACAGTCCATGGAATTCTCCAGGCCAGAAACTGCAGTGGGTAGCCTTTCCTTTCTCCAGGGGAACTTCCCAATCCAGGGATTGAGGAAATCTCAAATTTCAGGAGCTCCTATAGACTGAATGTTATTGTTGTTCAGTTGATAAGCTGTGTGTGTCCGACTCTTTGTGAGTCCATGGACTGTATGCAACATTCCAGGCTCCTCTTCCCAGGCGAGAATACTGGAGTGGGTTGCCATTTCCTCCTCCAGGGGATCTTCCCAACCCAGGGATCGAACCCACGTCTCCTGCATTGGCAGGTGATTTCTTTACCACTGAGCCACCAAGGAAACCAGACTGAATGTTCTCACTCCCGGATTTGTATGTTGAAACCTAATCCCTAATATGATGGTATTAGGAGGTGGAGCTCTTGGGAGATGACTGGGTCATGAGTGTGAAGCCCTCATGAATACACCTGTGCCCTAAAAAGAGACCCCAGAGGACTGCCTTCCTCTTTCTGCACGTGAAGACACAACAGAGATATTGCCATCTATCCAGCAGGAGGCTGAGTCACCATGCACTGAATCTGCCTGCACCTTGATCTTGGACTTCCTGGGCTCCAGAACTGTGACACATAAATGCTTATTGTTGGGGACTTCTCTGATGGTCCAGTGGCTTAGTCTTTGAGCTCCCAATGCAGAGGGCCCGGGTTTGATCCCCAGTCAAGGAACTAGATCCCGTATATCGCAGAGAAGATCAAAGTTCCAGTGTGCCAAGATCTGGCGTAGCCAAATAAATAAATAAATATTTTTAAAAAAAACATTTGTTAAAAAAAAAAATTGTTGCTGATAAACTACCCAGTTTGTGGAACTCTGTTATGGGGTATTCAAGAGGACTAAGAGAGAATGCTATAGTAAACTTTTTCTTCACATTCACACGAAGTGTATAGTNGATCAAAGTTCCAGTGTGCCAAGATCTGGCGTAGCCAAATAAATAAATAAATATTTTTAAAAAAAACATTTGTTAAAAAAAAAAATTGTTGCTGATAAACTACCCAGTTTGTGGAACTCTGTTATGGGGTATTCAAGAGGACTAAGAGAGAATGCTATAGTAAACTTTTTCTTCACATTCACACGAAGTGTATAGTGAGGCAGGTGGCCCTCTGCCATCTTCTGAAACCTACTATCTACTCGGCCTCCAAGGGCAACATGGCAGCCAATGGACTAGAAAGGAAGCATAAGACTCTTCACCTTCTTGAACAGAAAGTGACAGTTACAGTCGATTGATCAGAACTAGTCACATGACTCTAGCTTTAGGGCAGGGTCTGAGAAGTGGAGGGGAGCACATAGACTATATGGTGATTACTGTTTCTACATCACCACCTCATGTTTTCCTTACATGCAGAACTGGTACCAAGGGGATATGGTCCATCACCCTGGAGTGAGTGAGTCACCCAATTACAAAGTGTGGCTTTGTAATTGTTGGTTGGTTTGCAATCTGTTTGTTTGCAATCTGGTCCCTGTAATCTTCCTTCACAGCTCATTTGGTAAAGAAGCTGTCTGTAATGTGGGAGACCCAGGTTTGATTCCTAGATTAGGAAGATCCCATGGAGAAGGAAATGGCAACCCACTCCAGTATTCTTGCCTGGAGAATCCCATGGACAGAGGAGCCTACAATCCAAGGGGTCGCAAGAGTCAGACACAACATAGTGACTATACCACCAACCACCACCCTATATACAGAAGGCAAGAAGAAACTAACAAAAGAGGCAGACCATGCCAGATTGGTAGTGTCAGTTTTAACAAGTTAGGAAGCTTACTTGGGAGGCTTGTCTTAGGCAGCTGCAAGACAAGTAGATGTCTGAACCAACACTATAAATATTAGGCTCTCATTTATAAATTGATAAAGCATTTCACTGGCATGAAGTTTTGTTCCCATTTTACAAGGAAGATGCTAAGACTCAGAAAGTTACTGTGGGGACTTCCCTGGTGGTCCAGGGGTTAGGAATATGCTTTCCATTGCAGGGGGGTGCTGGATTGATTCCTTGTTGGGAAACTAAGATCCCACTTGTCCAGGGCAACTTAGCTAGCACTCTCTAGAGCCCATACTCTGCAAACACACTTCCCAATAAGAAGACTGTGCACCATGACGAAGACCCAGAGCCTCCAAAAAAGAGAAAAGTACTGTGACTTATTCAGTGTAACGAAGCTAGGAAGGGGAAGAGTAGGGGCTGACTTCTGGTTTTCTAACACTAAGCCTTATGCCTTTTAAGTTATATCTCAAGTTCCCTAAGTTTGGAGATCGCTAACTGAGAGAGAATTAGCAGTGGATTATGGAAGTTGATTAGCATAAAAGGTAACAAAGTCATTTTCTACAGGCAAATTGAGGCAACCTCATAAAGATTA